>LPNX010926888.1:37418-121829 GCA_001517045.1 Pseudotsuga menziesii
TCTGCATGCAGGAAGACCTTCCTTGTTGTCACTTTCTAACATGAAATACCCATTCTCCTCATGTTCACAATAGTGAATTCTCAGAAGGATTAGTTCAAAATTTTTTACAAGGGAGTAAACTTTCCAAATCTTCATCACCATATGGAGAACATGGAGGAGTATCATCATACACATCCCAAATTCCATCATGGATTTTTTCTTGAGGTAAATCTTGAGTACACATGTTATCATTATCACTGAAATAATCATGAGACATTGAGAACAGTCTAGATCATGAGAATGATAATAATATTTAATTTGCTTGTTTAAGATACATGTCTATTCATATATGTGGCCATTGAATATGTATTTATACACAAAGCCACATTCTTTGTAATCGATCACTTACTCATTATCAATTTTTTAAGTAACTTTGGATTAAAAGAGAATATGGCCAAACGCCTGTCAGAATTATACAAAATATGTGGAATAGGCCTTTGCTCCTCACATAATTTCCAAATTTGGTTCCTAAAAGAAAATGTTCTAATAACTACCCTACTATCCATATATTGAAAATGGTATGTTTAATGCCAAACGAAGCTTCCTAATAGTACAGAAATTGCAATAAATTCAAATTTAAACATAGAACCAAAAGGCCAACGCATGCGGGGCTTCTTCATAAATCTAGGGGTCTTTGTCTTCTACATCTTTGCTAGTTTTGTTGCCAGTGTCTATTGCTTGGCTAATCACTGAAATAAATTCCTCCCCCAAGTTCTCTTGGTTAACAGTAATATTGTCCAGTGGGATGCAAGCTGGTGAGATAATAATATCCACTCCTCTACCCTTTGCTCTGGGCCAAATCCTTGTGAGATAATCCACCCTAGCGACTCTGTCCCAAGTATTTTATTACCTCATGAGAATTGTCATGGGCTTGCATGAAGTGCTACATGTTACTCTCCATTCCTCGCAGGTGTTGATACTGCATTTTCATTGCCTGACAATTCCTTGCTCTGTTTTGGGCTTCCTCCCTTAGGTTGCGTTCCCAATTAGTGTGCCAATCTCTCCATTTTTGAGCTTCTCTGGTTTTCTCTTGTTGGGCATCTACTAGACCTTTCTCATAAATCAACATATGCATTCGAATTTCTGATAGTTCACACATTGTGCACCTCCTTCCCTTGCCATGTGCCATTCCTAGAGTGGTGGGAAGGTGAGAGGATCCTCCTTGATATATATATATATATATATATATAATTGGTGTAGCATGAGGATTTACCGCCCTTTCCCATCGCTTGTCCATCAATATCATAAATCTTTCCAAAATTCTAGACATCATGGGATTATTGCATGAATAGAAACTCGTCCCTTTATGCTCAAGATTCCAACATTCAATTGCACTGCTATATTAGCAAGCCAATTTCCCTTTTTATTGTTTGAACATAGCACATGAAAGTATGATATAGTTTCAAACTTTATTGCTAGATCCATGGTTCTTTGAACTATTCCCTTTTGCCTAACAGAAAACAGAGTTGAAAGGTTGAGATGGAACCTCACAATGGATGTCGAATCTCTGTCAACTATTAGATGATTTATCCCTTGTGTCTTTGCTCAGAGTAATGCTTGATAAGCTGTCTACACTTCAGCCTCATTACTTGTGGTCTCTCCTTGGCATAGACAAAGTCACTTTCCTTTGTTCTGTTGGGATTGATGAGGACCCCCTCTAACCTGTTGCCCGTATACTTAGTATCAATTATTTTCTCTATATCCCATATGGATTCTTTTATGTTTTCATCCTTATGTTTTTCTCTATATCCTGTATGGATTCTTTTATGTTTTCATCCTTATGTTGGATATTTTCCCCTAATTGAGCTGTTTCTCATTACAATATTGCTTCACATGTAAACTTGTATTTGTTGCTGATGATGTATATTATGGTAGTATCTTACTCAAAGAATTCCTTTTGGAATGCACTCAAATTATAGGATAGCTAACTTTTAATCTAAGGTTTAGTGTGTTTTTGCTTCTATATAGTGATTATCACTTCTTTTTCTCAATTTTGCTGTGTTTTTGCAGACCCTCAAAGCTCCCGACTATCGCAATGGTAAATCTGCATTTGAGATACGTAGAGGTATTGACCAACCAACTAAATTGCTACATTACTTGTATTTTGTTGCAAAGATTTGTCTTATTTTTTGGATGACATTTTTTCTTTCATTGTTACAACCAACTATACAATGAAGCATTACAAAATATCCAGTCTATAAACTAAGAACATAATGAATAATAAAAGATAGATTAACAAATATTGTTCATAGTTTATAAAATAGTTATCTAACTAATTTGTCTTACAAGTGTATTCAAGAGGCAATGCCTTTGTTTTACTTTTCTTAAGCACAATGAATTAAATGTATACATAAGCAGATGGATTGATAGCTATATAATCACTTATATTTGAATGGCTTCCTCATGACAAATCATTGGTTACAAATTGGCCATTGTAGAAATTTCAGATTTCTGACTTCTAACACAAAACAACAATTTCACCTCATAAGGAGGTTTCTTGGATCTATCCCCTGTGAACTTCAGCCTTAGGGCTGATCTAAAAAATCAATTTACAGCAGCAAACAATGGACAACATTTCATCACACATCAAACCAACACAGTGGGCATCTCAAGAGAAAAGATACAAACATATGCCAACAACTTTCAGCCCTTAGGGCACACTTTTCCAAGCTTAAATCATATTTGAAATTCACTTTATCACATCCGTATTTACTGCAATAATTCTGCTCTATTATCTCAAAAATGTTTGTCAAACCACTTACCAATATCAACCTTAACTAATGTCAAACCAACAAGACATACAAGTGCTGGAAATGACCAAATCATGAAAACTATGATAGCTGGAAATCAAATTTGCAATTACACAAATATTGGACAGCTCGAAAATTCATATATATGTATAAGATTGAAGTACAAGTACATACCATAGCTTTATCACAAAGTTGGTACAATATTTCAAGTTTTTTGAAACCCTAGCTAGGAAACCATGAAAACCATAGCCATTACCAAAGATCTCCAACAAGCATGCATCAACACCGACAAGTCATCCATGGCTTCAACAACAAGCCTATAGCACACAAGCTCTCCACACTACCACACTTGTTTTCCTTAGGTTTTGCAAACCTTAGCCGTGTTGCATCCATGGCAAGACAATTCTAGTCCTAGCTTCCAAATCTGCATGTTCATATCAGGGCTTGAATTCTCATACTTTAGGTCTTCCACTATTTCATTATCACAAGCACCAAGACCTCCATGTATCATCAAGAATACAAGAACTTCATGATCACTACATGATCTTTCCCAACCTTACATCCCAAAAGAACAAGACTCCAAAAGCATGTACGTTGTCAGTTTAATTCAAAAATCCATGAGTGTGTGAAGCTTGACAATGATAGCAGAACAGAAAGTCAAAATCCCAATAAGAGGCCTGTAACTAGTTTAATTCATCAAAAAGGTGCACATAAGATTTAGTCTGAGAAGTGCATAGATTGAACAGAGCTGAATTCCTAACAAAGTCATCATGCAAAACCACAACAAACATTTAACAGGGACCACAATACCCAATACGAGTCAAAACAACCTGCACGAAGAACAAACAACGTTTACAAGGCACAAACCCAATCAAAGTCAAACCCACGTGACAGATAAAAAAGGTCATATTGGGTTATAGATGTGGAGAAAGTGCACAAGCAAATGCAATTAGGTACACATGAGGCACACAAGGACACATAATGTTCAATGTTATCAGAACCAGACTGGTCACCAAACTGGTGGACCCCAAAAACTGGAAACCAGACGGAACCAGACCAGAATCGGAAACTGGGGAAATTGAAGTGGTACCCTGGGCAAATTGAATTGGTACTATACACTGAAGCTGTTACCTAAGGCTCTTCCGTGATGGTAGACCAAGCCATTATTTCAGTTCTAGTACTTGATTAATGCCACTTTTAGGTTTTGTGTTCTTTTACATAGTATTTTCTGATACAGGAGATTATTTTGCAAGCATTAATCTGTTTAGGTTGTTTTATCCAGGGATGAAAAATATGATTGAATTATGTAAACAACTGAGAACGGAAACTGTCAACTTGGGAAAGAATAAAAGGTCACTAGACGGTATACCTGCTGCTGGGGAGAATATGGATGACCATAGTAACAAACGTCAAAAGGATGACACATCTCATGAGACATTCATAGTAGGCGGCTCACCAGTTGGATGGAATTTTGTTATGTTTCTGAAGACTGAAAAGAAATCTATGGCTGTTGCTTAAATCTGGCCGATGTTGCTAGTTGGCTCGACACTGATGGGGTAAACTTTGGAATGGATCTATTTTTGCTGATTGATTTTTTGGATAAATTTTCCTCAGCATAGCTAATATATTATAGCTTACATCAGCGATGGCAATTTTTAGGTATGTGGTCATTGTATTGAGGATATCAAATGCTTTTTGTATATATTCAGCAGAATCAGGTGTACCTATCTTTTTCTCTGTTACGAGCATTTCATAATCTGCCCATTGCCTGGCTAAAGATGTGATTTTTCAAACGATAAAGGTTCCTTCCATCTTCTGGATACCACAGTTGGACAAGAAAATGGACGAGTTTCCTGGAAATCAGGGCTTAGCATATTTTGGTCTCATATGTTAACAAAGTTCAGGGTTGTTTTCTTCACTTTGCTGATATTTACTCATTAATGGTGTTGTGCCACAATGGTAAAACATATCTTTCACTAACTCAGCAAGGAAGAATTTAGGATCTTCTGTACCGTAAGATTTTATTGCACTCTGAATAATTCTCAGCAGGTGTATCATGAGAGGAACACATTTATTGTGCTTTAAATACCATTGATACTTATTTCAAAGATCTTAGCTTAAATTACTCACTATTCAATTATGTGTACAGAGTCCAGACCCATCAAAGCCATACATAAATATAGATCTGGATTTTGTTAGTTCATTTCCTTTATATATAAATTGCTCACATAAGGCTATAAAAGCTCGCTTGCTTTCAGGTCTTATGAGCTTTCTCTCTCTTTGAAGATAGTATCCTTACTTCAGATGAGCAGTTTTATTGATGGAGGTTTTATAATGTCATGTCTACAAATTACCATCCTCAGCAAGAGCACAAGGTTGTATGGAATTTATAATCATTCTTACTGTTAAAGAATAACGTATTGAATTCTTTAGCATATTCAGATCATTCTTTGGCACCATTATTACCAGAAGAATAACATTCTTTTAATGTAAAGGCATATTCACCTTTTTAGTGGCCTATTAACACCTTTCTCACATTTGGTTATTCATAATATTATTTTATTTAGATTAGTGTTGGTGGCATTTAAAGCATATCCTTTTGATCCTGTGAACGGGTGTTTATAATTCACAAGTATGGCATCTGTTTAATGACATGTGTTTATGTATAAATTTAAAATTTCACACATTTACAATCTTAATTTTAGATCACACATTTACAATATTAATTTTGTATTACACATTTAAAATCTTGTGTATGGAAAGGTTGTTAATGTGTGATGCAATATATGTTGCGAGAAGCTCTTTATCTTGGTGGTGGTGTCTTGCTAGAGATCCACAATCCCAGTTTGCAATATCTACTTTCATGTTCACCCGCCAATTTGGCAAATGATGATATATGGTTGCAGTAATATTGCATTGAATTTTAGTTGTGTTTTCAAGAAGAGATATGCACCGTTGGCAGAAGCATTAGAACAAAGGCAAAGCCACCCCTTTTGCGAATTGGAGATGTTAATTCTTTCTGTAGTATTTTTTCTATGGTGTAAGCAGTCCCTACACTGATGGGTAGTAGACTATTTTAGATTGTTGGTGACAAGGTCACAAGATAGAGCCAGAGGATACCTCTGAATTTGAATCCGTGTTGTGTCAAGGTCTATCAAATACTCGAATGTCACAAATGGAGTGTGTTATTCAAGGTTGTATTGTACGTCTTACATTGCTTTCCTTCTATCCTGCTTCCATTGTTCTGTGTGTCTCTAGGAGAAATGTTCAAGAAGTGAAGGCCTTCCATCTTACATTCTATGCTGATTTACAATAAGCAAGCCAGAAATTACTGTAGAACAAGATTAAAAACAATGTTTAATAGGATTCATGGCTCCCCTACTTTTTCCAAGGGAAGCCTCGCAGAAAACTCTAAAAGTATTTCCTTGTGGTTCATAGATGGTAATTGGGATAAACTGTTGCCGTTGATTACTGTTGAAAAGTTAACTAGGAAAGTTGTTGGACGCTTAACCTTGCTTCATGTGGAAGCAAAACTCTTTTTTTTGAGTTTGCATGCAAAAGTTACATGCATGCAATTTCAATTAAAAGTTTGCATGGCGGGATTTTTGCATGAAAAGTAAATGAGTGATTTTGATCCCTAAAAGTTAATTGAACGATAAAAGTGAATTGTGGAGGCAAAAGGGGGACATACTTTAGATAGTGAGAATCTATTAAGAGGGAGAATCAATGCATGAGAAAAGGGGTGCATTGTGAAGAAGAGAGGGTGCAAATCTGAGCAGAGTGAGAGTGCACTTGATCTAAGGCAGAGGGAGGATACATTGAAGGTAGAGATTGTTTCTGAGAGAGATTGAATCCAACTGTAGAGTATGTTGGACACAATGCCACACTGAGGGGGGAGGGGGGGTGAATCAATGTGTCAGCACATTTAACAATTTTCACTTCTTCAAAACTTAAGCAAAGATCATCAATTGCAAACTAACAAGTTCATCACCATTAATCAATCACATCATAAGAGACACTTAATAAGATCAGCGTGTAAACTTTACTACATCAAATTTGATAAGGGTTACAATGGAAGACTGCAATCTTCTCGATTACACCAGCGCCAACTGATTAAGAAGCATCAACTTCTATTTCAAGACCCATCTTGGTTTTTCTTAGTTCCAACTAAGAAGAGATGTAAGATCCAACTTGTCTGCACATACTGATCACTCTCATGTCATGGATGGCATTTCGCCTTCAACTGCAGCACTTTATCAAAGTGCTTCTGCTATGGCTATCAAATCGCTCATACACCTATCACTGTTCACTTCAATCTATATCTTGTCCATCTAATGTCTGAAATTTTTTGAAAGTTTCTCCAACCCGATTTCAAGCCTTCAGGCTTCTCTGCATTGTTTAATGTCCATCCCTTTCAATGCATAATTTTTCACAAATTAACTAGACTGAAACACGTGCGAAAACTTTTTCTCAATTTTAAACAAACTCAGAAATTTTCTTTTCAAACTGGAAAAACAAAGTTTAGAAGTTTTTAGACATTTTCACATGAAAATT
Source organism: Pseudotsuga menziesii (assembly GCA_001517045.1). Classification (NCBI taxonomy): domain Eukaryota; kingdom Viridiplantae; phylum Streptophyta; class Pinopsida; order Pinales; family Pinaceae; genus Pseudotsuga; species Pseudotsuga menziesii. The sequence continues at coordinate 44,762 of LPNX010926888.1, forward strand.
TAGACACTTGTTTTTTTACCAACGGTCCAGGACAAAACCTCGAAGGGAAAACCTGTTTTTTAGAGTGGAGAGATTTTATTTTTCTTCAGTAAAAATACAAGAATAAAATGTAGCAGTACTTATCAATTTTCAGTCTCGAAATTTGAACCTCAATGCTGAAAATATTTTCTTGGAAAATGTGCTAGACAACCTCGAAATTTGTGCTGGTTAATTGCTATACGAACAACAATTACTACTTTGATTTTTACCTTGAAAATTGTGCAGAATTTGTACAATATGGATATTTGTCTTTTGCCTCGAAAATTGTGCCAAATTCTTATAGTACGAATTTTTGAAATTAGAGGCAGAATTTTGATTTTTGCGAATAATCTTTCTAGAAATCTGTGCAGAATCCTTCTCCATTTTTGTGCCGTACAGTCCTCGTTTTCTGTGCCTTTTTTTTTGTTGTACAAAAATCTTGAAATTTTTGCTAGCATCTTTTCGAAAAATGTGCAGAATCTCTCTCCTTGATTTTTGTGTAGACTTATTTTCTTTGGTTTTTCTCTCCTATTGGTTTAGAAATCACTTCAAAACTTCCACTCTTTTCTTTTTCTCTCTCCAAAATTCTCTTCTGAAGATTAACACAATGAATGAACTTTTGCTTTACCCTAGCCTTTTTGTTCATGGTAACTTCCTCTGTCCATCTAACGATCAAGATTAAATTAGATCAAAGGTTGACATTAAATGCTCCATTAAATGATATTTAGTGCACTCATATCATTTAATAAAGTTGGGCAACCATTTTTTCTATTTAATCACTCACTTAACTTTTAAATGTGAACTTAGGAAAAAATACCCACTCAACTTTTTAATAAAGTCACTTTAAAAATATAAAGTCCATCTCACTTCATTAAATGCACAAAATGACTAGGAGTCACATTTAAGTGTCTTTGCCCACCCCAAGGCAACTCTAGGTGGACAAACACTTCTTAGGTAACTTTTCAACACTCTCACTTACTGAGGAAAGTGTTTTTTCACCACCCCCAACTTGTCTTTGAAGTAGACATGCTTCCCTCTGCCCAAAGCCTTCGTGAGAATGCCAACAACCTGCTCATCTATCGGAACATATTGCAAACGAACAACCCCTCTCTGAACATAATTCCTGATGAAGTGATATATAATCTCAATGTGCTTCGACCTGTCATGAAATACCAGATTCTCAGAGAGCTTGATGCAACGCTGATTATCACACTGTATAACTGTGGGTCTCAACTCCATATCAAACAAATCTATCATCAAGTTACGAAGCCACAAGGCCTCACAATTGGCCTGACTGGATGCCATATACTCAGCCTTTGCAGAAACCAATGCCATAGGCTTTTGCTTCCTACTGAACCACGACACTACTGCTAAACCCAAGCTGAAGCAACAACCGAAAGTGCTCTTCCGGTGCGAAACACTACCTGCCCAATCTGAATCTATATAGCCAACCAACCCCACTCCACCAGATCTCCTATAATCTAATCCATAGTCAGCTGTACCTCCAAGATACTTCAAGATGTGTTTTGTAGCAGTCTAATGCACTCTCCTGGGCTCCACCATGAACTGACTGAGAGTGTTCACTGCAAAACTCATATATGGTCTGGTGTTGACCAAATACATTAACGAACCAATCAACTGACGATATAAGGTAGGGTCCACCAACTCTCCCTCTGAAGCATGAAGCTTCGCCCAGTTGGTGATCATGGGTGTTGACATCGGTCTGCAATCTGTCATCTGAAATATCTTTAGAACATCTGCAACATATTTTCCTTGCCCCAGGAAAACATGTCCATCCTCCTGCCAAACCTCCATCCCCAAATAATAATGCATTAGTCCAAGGTCTGTCATCTCAAACTTTGAAGCAAGATCCTTCTTGCACGCATCAATAAGGTGCTCTTCCTTGGTAATGAACAAGTCATCAACATACAACAAAAGAATAAGTGGAATACCACCAACCACAATGTAGTATAGGTTGGGATCCGCTTCACTCTTCTGAAACCCAATCGAAAGCAAGTAGGTGTCGATCCTGGGATACCAAGCCCGAGGGGCTTGCTTCAATGCATACAAGGCCTTTTTCAACCTTCAAACATGTGTGTCTCTCTCACACACCTCAAACCCCTGTGGTTGCTCCAAATATACCTCCTCCTGTAGAAAACTGTTGAGGAAAAATGTTTTCACATCCATTTGATGGATCTTCCAACCCATCTCTGCAACGACAGAGATCACTGCGTTGATCAAAGAAAATCTGGCCACTGGTGCAAATGTCTCATCATAGTCAACTCCCTCGACCTATGAGAAACCATGTCCAACAAAACGAGCCTTGAACTTCTCAATACAGCCATCCGCAACATGCTTTATCTTGTAAAGCCATTTGGAAGTGTCAACTGACTTCTCCTCTGGTCTCGAAACCACTTCCCACACCCCATTCTTCATGATGGAGTTGTACTCCTCCATCATGACATCTCTCCATACTTGATGTGCAAAAGGCTCCTCATAAGTATCTGGAACGATGTCACGCAAGCTAGTCACCTGTGCCATATAGCTGGAAAATCTCTCAGATGCCCTGCTCTCTCTGACCTCCTTCTTGGGCGGTCCAACCGACTGCTCTGCTTCCTTCATCAACTACTGAAGCCAACTTGACTTCCTCTTCTTGGATGAAGCATCATGTCTCAGACTCTCCTCAACCTCCTCATCAGACACCTATCTCTCTGAAGAAGTCCCAACAACCTGAGAACTTGTCCTTGGTGAACCTGTACCTGTATCACTAGAACTCGAATCACCTGAAGGTGTCATCTGTGAACCTGTCATTGTACCAGAAGTACTTGTTGACTGAGCCCCTGTAACAAAAGAACTTGTAACCTGTGACCCAGTCACACTTGAAACCAATGACCCTGAACTCTGACACGCTGAACTCTGAGCTGTCATTTGTGTAGTATCCTGTTGATCCTCCATCTCGGAATCAAGACACCTCCTGAAGGATTTTTCCTCCTTGAACTTCACCTCCCTTCTCACCACAACTTTCCTTTGTGTAGGAAGGTAAATCCAAAAAGCCTTTGATGTCTCATCTTAACCAACAAAAATACCACTATCACTTGTAGCCTCCAACTTTGTCCTCTTCTTAGAAGGGACATAAGAGTATGTAAGGCAACCAAAAATCCGAAAGTGACCTATCTTAGGTACTTTCTCTGTGAATGTCTCCTCATGAGTTTTACCCCCCAATGCACGATGCAGACTCTTGTTGAGAACATAAACAACAGTACTACATGCCTCTTCCCATAGAAAGAAAGGAAGACTCTGATCATGCAACATGGCTCTAGATGCACCCACTATAGAGTGGTTCTTCCTTTCAACCACTCCATTTTGCTGCGGAGTGTAAAGAACAGTCAACTGCCTCTTTATCCCCTCTTGTTGAAAATACTCATCAAATGCACGAGAAGTGTACTCACCTCCATTGTTTGACCGAAGTACCTTGATCTTCTTTCTTGTCTGGTTCTCCACATGAGCTTTGAATTCTTGGCACTGAAGCAAGACTTCCTCTGATCTCTTGCTTCTAAGGAAATAGATCCAGGTCTTCCTGGAAAAGTCATCAATGAAAGTGATGTAATACTCATATCCTATCAAAGACGCAGAAGACATGGGACCACACAGATCTGAATGTATCAACTGAAGCACTCCCTCTGATATGGAATCACTGCTTGGAAAATCAGTCTTGGTGTACTTTCGCAAAGCACACCCTCTACACACACCACTCGGCTCTGTGTTGAACTCTGGCATACATGTAGTCATCTCTCTCAGCATCCGTAAAGCTGGATGGTGAAGATGGGCCATCCTCCTGTGCCATTACAGGAAATTTCAACTCAAAATGAGTCTTTTAACCATAATTCAAATTCCATGTCATAATGTGTTAGCCAATGAAATTGCTTTAAATTTGAAATACCGTATAGGTCTTAAACAAAATTTTAATATAAATTTGGGGGTAGGTATCATAAAAAAACTATTTTTTGTTCGTATTTTCGATATATCTTCTTATGATTTTACTCAAATTTCGATCGGGAGAGCTTGTTGGATGCGAAATTAAATTCTGCATCCAACAAGTACACACTCGACATACTTTTGATGGACCCTGCTACCCCAAAAAAAGTACTTGAAAAAACGTGATGATGTTCTTGTTTTTGGGGTAGCGGGGTCTGTCAAAAATATGCCAGGTGGGTACTCATTGGATGCGGAATTTAATTTTGCATCCAACGAGCTCTCTCGATCGAAATTTGAGTAAAATCACAGAGAGATATGTCAAAAATACAAACAAAAAAAATAGTTTTTTTCTTTTCTTCCTCCACAATTAATAAATATTATTTTATTATTTTTCTTAGGAGGCCCATTTTGAGTTGAAATTTCCTCTAATGCATAGCTCACACAACTCATCACCGCTCTGAGTGTGTGACAGTGCATGATGTAGCTGGAAAATAAGCTTGTACAGTTTCCCACTCTCGACTACAATCACCCGTGAGTCAGATGGACCTGCTGACTGGGGAAAGATGTGAACTTTTCCATCAAGGACATATACATCGAAGCCTCTGTCATTTATCATGGAAACTGAAACAAGGTTCTTATTCAACCCAGGGACAAACAACACATCCCATAGAAACACACGCTGCATGGAGTCCCTCTCAAAGCGGACAATCCCTCGCCCAACTGCTCTCACCACTGTATCATCTCCCAATACAACCTCCATCTCCAAGTCTGACTCTGACATCTATGTGAACATGTCTCGATCACCTGTCATATGACTGGAAGCTTCACTATCAATGTACCAAGTGGAGGAAGTATTGGTGGCACTCAATGAATGGCCAACAATCATGGAATGCTCCATGTAGTCCTCAAAATCCCTGCTGGTGATAGAAGACTCTCTCTCAACGCCAACCCCTGGAAAGAAAGAAAAATATCTCTCAAATCTCACTGCAAACTCATCGATCTCCGCTGTAGTTGCTGTTTGCTTCTTCTTCTTCTTCTTCTTCTTCTTGTTAGGACACTGTCCATCATAGTGTCCCATCTTCTGACATGCAAAGCATTTCATTTTGCTCATTTCCTCCTCCCCCTCATGCTATTTGGCTCCCTCCTTGGAACCCTTCTTGAACTTCTTCTTCTTCTTGCCCTTCCCTGTTTAAGCAACATTCTCCTCATCATCTCTCTGATGTGACGAACTGCCCTGTAAGAAACCTCTCCGTATCTCGTCCTGTGTGAGATCATCCCATAATCGATCCCATGTGGGTATGTTCTCCCTTCCAATAATGGTTTTGAACAAATATGGTCCACTGCTGTGACACACCATTTAGTGCTATACGCACCATCTCAAGAATGCCCACCACCTCTCCTACAACTTTTAGCTCATCTCTTACCTGTGTAATCTTGGTAAAATATGATGCCATGCCTTCACATTTTCCCATGCGAACACTCTTCAACTTTTCTCTCAATACCATCTTCCTATTTTCGTTGGAACTCTGATAAAGATTTTTCTAACTTGTCCACATCTCAATTGCATGGTCTTTGGCTGAAATGTGAGGGATCACATGATCATTCACTACATCAAGAATGACTTTTCTTGCTCTCACATCCTTCTTCATGAGGGCTGCTTTATTAGTTGCATCAGCAGGTACTACCACAGGATTTGCTGCTGTTCCATGAATTATATCCCATAATTCATTCTCTTTAAGAATCAAGATAATCCTAGCCTTCCAAGGGCTAAAATTTGCAGCCCCATGAAGTCTCTCTTCCACTCTAAGACCGAACACCATGGTTGCAACCTGTACTGACAAGCAAGCTATTCAAGACTTCTTTCCTTCAAATCCCAATTTTTGAATGTTTAAAATTTTGAATCTTTGCAAAGCTCTGATACCATGAAAGTTTTTGAAAGTTTCCCCAACCCGGTTTCAAGCCTTTAGGCTTCTCTGCATTGTTTAATGCCCAACCCTTTCAATGCATAATTTTTCACAAATTAACTAGACTGAAACACATGTGAATTTTTTTTTCTCAATTTTAAACAAACTCAGAAATTTTCTTTTTAAATTAGAAAAACAAAGCTCATAAATTTTCAGACATTTACACACATGAAAATTTAGACACTTGTTTTTGACCAATGGTCCAGGACAAAACCCCTAAGGGAAACCCTGTTTTTCAGAGAGGAGAGATTTTATTTTTCTTCAGTAAAAATGCAAGAATAAAATTCAGCAGTACTTATTGATTTTTAGTCTCGAAATTTGAACCCCAATGCTGAAAATCTTTTCTTGAAAAACGTGCCAGACAACCTTGGAATTCGTGCTAGTTAACTGTTGTATAGACAACAATTAATACTTTGATTTTACCTCGAAAAATGTGCATAATCCATATAGTACAGATTTTTGTCCTTTGCCTCGAAAACTGTGCCGGATCCATACAGTACGGATTTCTGAAATTTTGGGCAAAATCATTCTTTATTTTTGTGCATAATCTTTCTCGAACTCTGTGCAGAATCCTTCTTGATTTCTGTGCTGTACGGTCCTCCTCGCTTTTCTGCTTTTTTGCTGTACGAAAATTTCGAAATTCGTGCTAGCCTCTTCTCAATAAATGTGCAGAATCTCTCTCCTCAATTTCCGTGCAAATTTATTTTCTCTGGTTTTTCTCTCCTGCTGGTTTAAAAATCACTTCAAAACCCTCACTCTTTTGCTTCTCTCTCTCCAAAATTCTCTTCTGAAGATGAACACAATGAATGAACTTTTGCCTTGTCCTAGCCTTTTTGTTCATGGTAACTTCCCTTGTCCATCTAACGGTCAATATTAGATTAGATCAAATGTTGACATTAAATGCTCCATTAAAAAATAATTAAATGATATTTAGTGCACTCATATCATTTAATAAAGTTGAGCAACCCCTTTTTCTATTTAATCACTCACTTAACTTTTAAATGTGAACTTAGGAAAAAATACCCACTTAACTTTTTAATAAAGTGGCTTTAAAAATATAAAGTGCATCTCACTTCATTAAATGCACAAAATGACTAGGAGTCACATTTAAGTGTCCTTATCCATCCCAATGCAACTCTAGGTGGACAAACACTTCCTATGTAACTTTTCAACAATGTTACCATCTTGTCTATCTGCAGTAGTTGTTAGTTGCTTCTGTTGTGGCAATCACTTCACTCAATCAAAGTCAACTTAAACTAGTCTAGAGCTAATTGTAAATTCTCTAACCAATCACTGAATAACTTTAGAATAGAATCAACTTCTGCTTCACTAGCTTCTATCATATCAACTTAGATATCTCAATCAATTTTCTGTCACATATTAGAGCGCTGCTACTGCTGCTATCACTGTCAATCTAATCAGTCACTAACAAGGCTACTCAACATACCATCAATACCTTCACTGCCACAATATCCTCTTCTCTACCCTAGTTTAGAGACGACTGTTGCTACTGCTACCACCGAGGTTCTGAAATGACTGTCATAGCACTGAACTTGACTGCGACTTCCTCAGACTTCAAGTGGTCACCAAAAAAAAGAATCAAAGACGAATTCTTCTTCTTCAAAACAAAAAAAACTTACTGCTGCTCTTTTTTTTGTATTACTGCTGCAATCTTAGTCACCCTCGAAACCACAGAGCTCGACAAATTTCAGAGCCGTCTTTCATCTTCTTTTTCACATTTGAAAATACCTTTATATATATGCATTCGACGTGGAGAAAATTAGCCTTGCCGACCTGCTATAGAAATTGAATTTTAAAAATAAAATACTCCCTTTAACTGGACCGACCTATAATGCAAATATATATATTTGCATGATTGTATTTCATTAAGTTTTAATCTGAGTTTTCAATATTATGGCCATCATTGCTTGCAAGCAAACATTTTTTCATCTTCTTAGTTATAACATTTATAAGTGCCACACTTTCAAGGTTAAGAACCATCAAGTGTTCCATGTCATCATGTGCAATGGTGTGACCATACCATCAAATCCCAAGATCTAACTTACCATCACATGTATGGGTTCTAAGACCCAAATAATTTCCAAATGCACCATCAATGATCATGTAGTGTCCAAGCGTCATCATGCCACCATGTATGTGGATGCCAAACCTTCTCATGTATTATGATAATCTCCAAGGGTTCCATGACCCCATCAACTCACAAATGACCATAGAATGGGTCATTTAGCCCATTTCGTGTTTCAATTCCCATATCATGCCATGCTTGCCATGTCATCAACATTTGTCACTGTTTTGTCTCCTTGTCACTCCTTTGTCATTAATGGGTGTCATCAATGACAACCAATGCTCAACATATTACTTATTGACCTCCTTTAAGCTTGTTTTTGTGGTTGTATTTCATTAAGTTTTAATCTGAGTATTCAATATTATGTCCATTATTGCTTGCAATCAAACATTTTGTCATCATCTTAGTTATAACATTTTTGAGTGCTACACTGTTAGGTTAAGAACCATCAAATGTTCCATGTCATCATGTGCAATGGTATTACCATACCATCAAATCCCAAGATCCAACATACCATCACATGTATGGGTTCTAAGACCCAAATCATTTCCAAATGCACCATCAATGATCATGTAGTGTCCAAGGGTCATCATGCCACCATGTGTGTGGATGCCAAACCTTCTCATGCATTATGATCATCTCCAAGGGTTCCATGACCCCATTAACCCACAAATGACCATAGAATGGGTCATTTAGCCCATTTTATGTTTCAATACCCATATCATGCCATGCTTGCCATGTCATCAACATTTGTCACTCTTTTGTCTCCTTGTCACTTCGTTGTCATTAATGGGTGTCATCAATGACAACCAATGCTCAACATAGTATTTATTGATTCAGTTGACAAAGGGGGCATACTTTCGAGAGGGAGGGGCACACTTCGCTGGAGCAGGGCGAGCTCATATGTCAAGTTCATCAGACAGAGAGGGCATTCATTGAGATAGTGATCTAGTAGCAGAGGGGCATGAAGCCTAAGTCAGATAGCGGATTCAGAGGGGCACATTTTGACTGAGGGGTGCTTTTCCTAGTCATCTAACAAAGATCAGGCTTGAGTATCAGACCATTGGCTTAGAGATAAATTTGTGTTGGAATTTTTTCATTGCATTAGAGGAAATTTCAACTCAAAATGGGCCTCCTAAGGAAAATTAATAAAATAATATTTATTAATTTGGAGGAAGAAAAGAAAAAACTATTTTTTTGTTAGTATTTTCGACATATCTCTGTGTGTTTTTACTCAAATTTCGATCGGGAGAACTCGTTGGATGCGGAATTAAATTCTGCATCCAACGAGTACCCATTCAACATACTTTTGATGGCCCCCGCTACCCCAAAAACAAGAAATACCTGAAAAAACGTGACGATGACATTATCAGCACGTTTTTTCAGGTATTTCTTATTTTTGGGGCAGCAGGGCCTGTCAAAAGTATGTTGGGTGGGTATTTGTTGGATGTAGTATTTAATTCTGCATCCAACAATCTCTCCCGATCGAAATTTAAGTAAAAGCACAGAGAGATATGTCGAAAATACGAACAAAAAAAGTAGTTTTTTTATGATACCTATCCCCAAATTTATATTAAAAAATTATTTAAGAGGTGCTTCCTTTTTGAATTTTAAAGCATTTTGATTGGCTAATACATGATGACATGAAATTTGTATTATTTTTGGAAGACCCATTTTAAATTGAAATTTCCTCTAATGAACCTCATTATAATTGCTTGAGATAAGAAAAGCTATTCTACTCTCTTATTGGTTTTGTCGCAATGGTTTTTCCAGGGTCACATTGACCGGAAATTCTGTGTCCATTTTATGCATGTGTAATTCTATTGATTAAAAGAGTAAATAGATCAAATATGTTTATGGTTATAGATAATTGTTTATGCATATCTATGTCTTTGGGCAACAATATTGGGTTGGGCATTAAACATATGAACTTGAGAGACTTGAAACAGGGTTGGGATTTGAGATTTCAGAGCGGTGAAATAAAATTTACAATTACGTGGCCTAAACCTGATGGCATAGAGTGGGTTGAACCTACGAGATCTGTAACTGGCTTAACTCTATAAATATACAATTGAAATATTTAAATAGGAATACTAATAAGAATTAATAATTAATGAAATGTCACATATTAAAAGACATGACCTACCAACCATCGTGACTAGTCAATGCTATAAGTACATTATAACATAGTCATTGTATCAACATTATTCAATCATTCGTTTATATATTATTTTATCGCTATCCTATATGAATTTTTGTCTTTAATCTTTCATGTGTTGGATATTCACTGAGAAATCAAGCTCCCAATTGTGGGAGTACCCATGTTTGGGTCTATACCACTAGAGCTAAGCCTTGGGCCTTACTTCTTCTTATTCTTCTTCATATATATATATATATATTATAATGCCCAAGGCCCAAGGGTTAGCATAAGCAATCATGAGATCTCTCATGCAAAGTTGTGGAGGTCATGGGTTCAACTCTCTTGATCCCCTCAGGTTAGGCTATGTAATCAAGGTTGACAATTTACCTCATCTACTATCCATGGATCGTGGGGAAGTACTTGAATGATTTTTACGAGGATTTATTTGGGTCTCTCTCTCTCTCTCTCTCTATATGTGTGTTGGTTTTTGTTGCTCAAATTGGTATTTATGCATAGGCCAAGTGTCAGGCATACACAAATTGTCCATAAGACATCTCTTGGAGCCTGCTTGAGAAGGTAAGTGACTTTTATGTTATAAAGTCTAAAAGATGACTTAAGTTGTGTCAACAAAAGATTAAGTTGTAGCCGTATAACTTAAGTGGTCTAAAATCACTTAGGATATTTAGAGGGCCCATGGTATTTTAGTCATTTTAATGATATAAAAGGAATCCTATGGAGAGGAGGACACACATTAACCACACCAAGTGAGTGAGATCTCATTGAGTGGTTATACAAGGACTTCCAGCGAAGACCGCTGGTTTAGGGGCAGGGGCTGTTCTAGACAAAAGGAGCAAGGTGCATCAAAGAGGGTAGCATATAGGTGTTAGCCTAGGCTATCTTGCTGTGATTGTATTATTCCTCAGTGGGCCATTATCCTAGGATGAGAGCCCAATATTTTTATTCTTAATACAAATCATTGTTTGTTGGTTTTTCTCCAGTAGGGTTTTTTTAGCGTAAATCTAAGTGTCAAATGTGTGAATGATATCCTGTGTTTTTCTGCTATGTAATTAGTTAGGATCTTAGCGTGTTTTTAGTTAATAATCGTGGTAAATTATTAGAGTTTGAAGATTGGGTCTGTAATCCGCACAAGCAAACTGTATATATATATATATATATATATATATATATATATATATATCTCGTGCATTTTTTGTCTTTTTTAATTTTTTTTTCTTTATTTGATCTTGATGAGGCTCCCTTCTTTGGCTTAACGTCATCTATGGACACAATGGCCACACTGAGAGGGGAGTGAATCAGTGTGAAGGAAATTTACCCCTTTTTACTTCTATCAAAGTCAAGTAGAGTTCAAGTAGATCATTATTACATCATTAACATGTATTCAACCAATCATTAACATAATAAATCATGAGCATGTCATTAACATAAAATCATAACAAGAGACACATCACAAGAGATCACAAGATTTGTATGGTAAGCTTGTTTTATATTTTAATATGATGTACATGGAAGACTACAATCTTCGCGATTAAATCAACACCAACTGATACAATGATCCGGATTTATGCAGGAACACAAAAGAATACACAAATAACCATAGAAACAAATATGCAGCGGAAATAACACTTCATTTCATTAATTAAAGAATTGAAACTTGTTTACATACAAAATGGAAATAAACTAGCTAGAGTGCTGGTAGCTTATCTCTGAGAAGAGATATGGCGGCTACATGCCTCTGAAATCCGTGATACAATAAGGATCGAATGCCTATATATTATTGAGAAACAATGGAAACCCTACACATCCAGAAACCTAACCCTAGGAGGTGAAACGCCAGAATGTGGGCCCCATTGGGTAACTTGGTACATCAATTTCCCGGAGTCGTAACTTTGGCATACTACCTCCGTTTGACGCGCATGATACATAGTTAGAAATATCTCTTCAAGGACTACATCCATAAATGGAAAATATCAAGTCCATAACAGACTCATCTTTGCTCGACTAGTCGATGCCGAAAAACGTCATTTAGGGCCTCAAAATGGCTTCGAAAGTTTAGGACCCGAAAATTGCCAAAAATAGTAAATTTTGCTACAATTAAGGAAACTGAAAAACTGAAAGAAACAATGGTGGGGGTCCAAGTGGAATAGGTGGGTGGCCACCAATATCCTCCTGGATCATTCCTCCCCCCTTAGGAAGCAATGGTCCCCATTGCGTTGAGTTCCTCCATGAGGTGAGAAAACTTTTGCTGAACTTGGTCTCTGGTGAGCCACTTTCCATGGTGAAGGAGTTGGCCTGCTTTGACAACTCGATATAGCTGGATATTTTGTTGGTGCGTGTTCTTGATCTGTGTGTCCATAATCTGATCAGTTCTAGCTTGTTCCATGTAGTCAAGGTTTAACTCTATTGGTGTGAGTTGTTCTGCCACGTCTGATGTGTCCAGTAGAGGTGGAAACTAGGGCCGAAGGTAGTCCACATTGAACACTGGGTACAAACCAAGGAATGGTGGAATATTGAGCTCGAAGGGATTGTCCCCGACAGCCTTGGTGATGGTTTATAGCCCATATCGGAGCGGGCGAAGCTTGCGGTGGGGTCCAGCGAGGCGCTCCTTCTGCAAATGTAGCCACACTTTGTCGCCCACCTGGAAGTTGTGTTGCACCTGATGCTGATCATGCCGCTTCTTGTACTTTGCATTGGATCTGTCCAATATGTCATGAACCTGTTGGCGAATGTGCTGAATGCGCTCAATGAAGCTATTCGCCTTAGAAAATTTAGACTAGACATCAGTTGAATCAGCCTGAGTAGCTGCAAATGGCATGGCTACGTCAATGGGACATAGTGGTTGGAATCCCAAGCCCACCTGAAAGGGGCTGTGGTCGATGGAGTTTTGGAGGGCCCGATTATAGCTATGTTGTACATAAGGGAGGCTCTCATCCCATGTGCGTGGATGCTTTGAGTTGTACATGCCCAAAATGTGTACGATCATCCGGTTGACGACCTCTGTCTGGCCATCATTCTGGGGATGGAAATATGTGGACTTTGTGAGCTTGGTGTCTAGCATTGAGCATAGGCTAGACCAGAATGTACTAAGGAACCTGATGTCTCGATATGAGATTATAGACTGTGGGATCCCAAAGTGTACCCACACTTGTTCAAAGAAGAGTTTAGCAGGCCGCCATTATGGCCATCTTTGAGAATCTGTCAACGACCACGAACACCGTAGTCATTGCCGTGCTTAGTAGAAGGAAGGACCGACATGTAATCCATGGAGATGGATTCCCAAGGTCGACTAGGGGTAGGCAATGGAGTATAGAGGCCTTGCTCCTTGATGGACGGTTTGGCAATGTCGGAGGTAGTGCAGGATTAGATGACTTCCCGACATCCTGTCGAAGGTTCGGCCAATAGAAATGCTTTTGCAGTACTGCTACTATTTTTTCGACCCCGAAATGCCCAACGAACCGACTGTAGTGCACTTCCCAAATAATCTTGGCACGCTCGCTTGAAGGAACACAAAGGTGTCCCATGTGACATAGTAGTGCATCCTGGAGGTGAAAATTTGGAACTTGGTTTCCCTCCAAGAGCGTCCTGTATGTGTGGCTGAATTCTGGATCACTATTGTGGAGAAGTGGCCAATCAGAGGTCTCATGCCCACAAGAGTTGAGCACGGTGGTTATCGCCACGATTGGTGGTCGGCTGAGGCAGTCTGCAACATTGTTGGTGCTTCCCTTTTTGTACTTGATATTCAAATGGAACTGTTGTATATATGTGGACCACTTCTAATGGCGATCATTCTGTAACTTCCCTTGCGTCTGTATAAACTGCAGGGGTCGATGGTCTATGTGGATGATCATTTCCTTCCCCAAAATGTAATGCTTCCATTGTTGGCAAACCTGTACAATGGAATACATCTCTTTGTCATAAGTGGGATATTTTTGGACTGTGTCAGATAGTGTCTCACTGTGATATGCAACTGGATGCCCTTGTTGAGTAAGGACTGCCCCAATAGCATCGTTAGAGGCGTTTGTCTCGATTTCAAATGGTTTTTGCAATTATGGTAATGTGAGCACTGGGGCACAATAGAGGCGATGTTTCAATTCTGCGAATGCCTTCTGTTGAGTTTCTAACCAGAAGAATTTTGCTTTTGATCTTCCCTTGGTGACTTGACTCAAGGGCCAAGTGATATGAGAGAATCCCAACACGAACATGCGGTAGAAATTAGCAAGACCTAGAAAGCTGCAAAGCTCTGTTAGAGTAGTTGGGGCTGGCCAATCCCGAATGACTTGGATCTTGGTTGGATCCACATGTATCCCATACTCATCAATAATGTATCCCAGATAATGAACATGGGTCATGCCAAAAGTGCACTTGTCCAAACTGGCACACAACTTGTGTTGCTGCAACGTCTGGAGGACCTGTCGGATGTGGTGGAGGTGCTCTTCCTAGGTCTGGCTGAATATCAGGATGTCATCCAAGTACAATACTACAAATGAGTTGGTGAATGGCTGCAAGATGTCGTCCATCAGTCTCATGAAGGTTGCAGGAGCATTTGTCAGCCCGAAAGGCATGACCAACCATTCGAAAAGGCCCTCCTTGGCTTTAAAGGTAGTCTTCCACACATTGGTCGGTTCGATCAGTACTTGGTGATACCTAGAATTTAAGTCTATCTTGCTAAAATATTTCGCCCCTTTAAGCTGGTCGAGGAGGTCATCAATCCGTGGGATCGGGTACCTATTCTGGACAATGATCTTGTTTAGCGCCCGATAGTCAATACAAAGTCTCCAAGTCCCATCCTTCTTCTGTACCAACATGATCGGGATCCCACAGGGTGATGAACTTGGCCGGATGTGACCCTTTTGCAGCAGCTCCTGAATTTTCCTCTTGATTTCATCATTCTCCATAACATAGCGTCGATAGATCGGTCCATTGGATAGCTATGCACCTGGGGTCAGATCGATGGGGTGCTTGACTTGACACTGCAGAGGAACCCCTGTGGGTGATGTGAATATGTCTCGGTACTCCTCCACGACCTTGTCCATTTGTTGTTGTTGTGTAGATGGGCCCTGTCTGGAGGTCGTGGCCACGATCTTCTTGTCCTGAGGGCGGATCATTAAGAAAACAAATTTCTCGGTTTTGGAAATGAGCTTACTGCATTGTTTTGCAGTAACCAAAGAGATAGCGGTAGGAGGTGGTACCTCTGGTATCCTGTACAACTTATTTCCCAACCTAATAATAACAGCGCGAGGCTGAGACTCATACACAACATGTCACTTCCATAAGTGTGGTTGACCCAATAATACATCACAAACATCAAGAGGAGCAATATCACATAATACCTCATCGGCGAAGGGCTTGATGCTGTAGGGAAGGCGACACTGCTGGCTGACGCGGAGATCCCATCCTTGGTGAAGCCACCTGATGGTGTATGGCTGCGGGTGTGCTATGGTCGGCAAGCCCAACCGCTTCATGACCTTTGATGAAATGAGGCTCTTTTGGCTCCCACTGTTGACAATGAACTGTAGCGGGGAACCCTTTACCCACATCTGGGAGTGGAAAAGACGCTCCTCCTCCTCTGAATATTCTGGTTCTTCCTTTTGGATCTTTGTGGTGGCAATGATGGCATTGGGCTTTGCATCGATAATATTCTTCCCTCTGTCATTCCCCTTCTCGGGTTCTGATTCAGTGTTAGAGTATGCATCTGATTCGGAAGCCTTTATCTCAGCCACTAGTGACTGCTTGGCCCGACACTCACTGGTGTTGTGAGTGGAGCTCTTATGGAACTCACACCACTTTCCCGCTTCCTTCTTTGGCTTCGTAGTGTTGTTTTTTTCTTGCGGCTTTGGAAAGTTGTCTTGAGTCACCATGCCTTGGCTGTGTCCTTGGTTCTGCGGTTTGGGGGAACCTTTCGCTTGCTTCTGATTCGTAGATCCAAAGTCTTTCTTTTTCTGTTTGAATTTTTGCTCAGGAACTCCATTTCCTCTTGAATGTATCTGTGCAGACAACTGTGGCACTTTAGCACCAAATGTTTCTCTGAATATTTGATACCCAACTTGGTGCACAGGGTATGGAACAGATTCGTCATCTCATGCATGTCTTGATCTCTTTGCTACCATAGCGTAGTCCATTGTATGTACTTGTCCTCATAGATCCCCATGGGATAATATTGTCCCTTTATGGCATCTCAGAATGAATTCCAAGTGGGTACATCCGAGAACAGAGAGGGTTCCTCCTCGTCCTTTATCTCATAGTAGGTTTCCCACCAGTCCTTGACATGGGGGGCGGCTTTGAGTAGTGAAAAAGTAATATTTTCTCGGTCGAAAAAGTCTTGAACCGAGAAATATCCTTCTAATAGATTCAACCATCTATCTGCGACGTCTGCATCTATTCGGCCATCAAATATTGGAATGTCGAAGTTTACTTGTACCTTAAAAGGAGTTGCACCTCCAGAGTGGCTGCTAGATGCAGATGAGCCACCAGTGGGAAGTCATTGAAGGACCTGGGCGAAGTTATCCATCATCGCGTTCCTTTGTTTTTCAAGGGCCTCCTCGAGAAACATTTTGATAGGATCTTCTACGCCCTCGTATTTCTTTTCGTCCCCCATGGGACGCCGTCGGGATTTGCGAGGCTGATCTTGCAAAGGTTCAACCAGATCGAGCCCTAACTCTTTATACCTCACCCTCGTTGGGGACATACAAAGAAGGATCGAACAAGAGCAAATTGCTTTGATACCACTGATTTGGATTTATGTAGGAATGCAACATAATACACAAATAACCATAGAAACAAATATGCAGCGGAAATAACACTTCATTTCATTAATCAAAGAACTGAAACTTGTTTACATACAGAATGGAAATAAACTAGCTAGAGTGCTGGTAGCTTATCTCTGAGAAGAGATGTGGCGGCTACATGCCTTTGAACTCTGTGTTACAATGAGTCTTGAAGGCCTATATATTATTGAGAAACAATGGAAACCCTACACACCCAAAAACCTAACCCTAGGAGGTGAAACGCCAGAATGTTGGCCCCGTTGGGTAACTTGGTACATCAATTTCTCGGGGTTGTAACTTTGGCATACTACCTCCGTTTGACGCGCATGATACATCGTTAGAAAGATCTCTTCAAGGAATACATCCATAAGTAGAAAATATGGAGTCCGAAACGGACTCATATTTGCTCAACCATTCGATGCCGAAAAAACGTCGTTTAGGGCCTCAAAACGGCTCCGGAAGTTTAGAACCTGAAAATTGCCAAAAATAGTAAATTTTGCTACAATTAAGGAAACTGGAAAACTGAAAGAAACAATGGTGGGGTCCAAGTGGAATAGGTGGGTGGCCACCAATATCCTCCTAGATCATACAAAGAGTGCCAACTCTCAATTCAATACCCAACTTGATTTTCTCAATGCCAACTGAGAAGAGGTGAGGAGTCCAATCCTCAAGTACAAGACTCATCTTGCAACCTGAAACCACTCTTGTCAAATCAATCAACTGAATCAACTGTCATCAATCCTTTGCTGTCACTTTCAATCAACTGTCTCATTAAGATGTTGTCACAATCATGTCATTCCATTGTACAAGTAAATGTGATGTCCATTTGATCTTTGTCAAGTCAATGTTGTTAACTGGCATTGTATCATCAATCACTATGACTTTACATCACTTTGTTGTCCATGTCACTTATCTCTTTCACTGTCTTAATACTAGTTGTCACTTGTCATTTCAAGGCTGTCTCTAGGTTGTCCCTATCAAATCAATGGTAATGTCATTGCGGTTAAAAATATCTGGTAAGTTAATATGTCACCGAGTCATGCCAAGGCTGTCATAGTCATGACTAGGCGACCACTGTCAAAGGCTATCACTATCAAGGCACAACTGCAGTAAATGCCAAAGGACTTATGTAGTTATTGATGAGTCAATGTGTTGTCACTTGTAAATGCTCTCACTGTCAACTCAATGATGTTACTAAGAAGTCATAGCTATGTCACTACTGTCACAAATCACTGTTTTGTCTAGTCAAACCTTGGACTATCAAACCTTGGCTCCCTTTTTTTCTTTCAAAACTCAGACATTCATATGTAAAATACATATCGTACATAGTTCTATACTGTTTGGAACCAACCTTTCTAATAGTTCTTTAAAACAACCTAGAGTAGTCCTTCAAAAGATAGTCATAAAACTCTCATATTCAACTTTTATATCAATCCATAACTTTTTAATAACAATACTTTTCTCAAAAGCCTGGTTCATAAAAAATAATGCCAAGGTGTACTTACACGAGTCTGATATGGATCTTTGATCATCTATTCCTTTTCTTCGGACCTTCATTTGCATGGTTGCATCAATCATTAAAATCAGAGCTATTTGAAAACACTTCACTTAAAAAATTCAACTTTCTATCTCAGTGACCCACATTAGAAGTCTTCAAAACAATGTCTTTGGCTACCTCTTTCACGAACTATGAACCGCATGAATTTAGAACTTCTTCCAAAACAAACACATTTGCTACCTCAGTCCTTATGTTCCTGAGATTGATGCTTCATAACAATTCCATCAAAGTACTTTGTGGCTACTTCAGGATCTGTGTACTCCAAGTTTCAAAACAAAACAAAATAGTGTTGCTGCTACATATGAATAACCCCAACTTAATTTCTAATGGTATGAAGTAAAGTTTGCAGTTATCTTCACATGCTGAGGAGTGTCTTTGGGTGCCTTGGAAGATCAAACTTTAATGGCCTGTGGAAGTTGAGCTTAGAGTTTACAATTGCATAAGAGCTTGCCTTCCTTCATACTGCGGCTACCTCAATGCTTAACTCGAATTCACAACACTTGATAATACTCTCACAAATCACACTTCATGAATCAGGGCATATATTTATATTTATAAACAAAAGTCCATTTTTATTTTTATTTTTTTAATTCATTGGGCCGACTTGCAAGACAAGGCAAGAATTAAATAATTCAAATTAATTAAAAAATAATTAAATCCTTTTTTCTTTGTTCGGCTGACCCTACAAGATGGGGTAAATTTGCCTTGTCATCTTCAAAAAATAAAATTTCATCAACCGTGAGGAGTTAGTGGGAATTCCACATATCAATTGAAAGAGCCCGGTGAGGACTATCATCATGTGAGGGTCTTGCTTGCTAAGACATGGTCCATCACCCTTGTTTTCTTTAATTTGTGCAGGACATCATATTTGACTTGAATTTATCTTAAAGACATCTTCAAGTACTTTTATGGCACCAAGAGTTTCATCACCAACAACCACCACAACCACAAGAAAACTACAAAAGCACCAAAGACCCAAAAGGAAAGGTAACACCACCACCAAGTCTTCAACAAGTTTGTGGGTTAAAGAACAAAGTTTGCACAACAAGTGAGGGCTCAATCAAAACCAACATGTGATCATCAAGTGCTTCAAACTCCAAGTGATGATCAAGGGATTCATGGGATTCATTTGAATGTGAGTGAGGGCTTCTTCATTTTGAACATCAAATGCTCCAAGGGCAAGGGCTCCACCAATGAGCTATATATTCACCAAGCTTGTGGGATTGAGGAGCCCACAAGAAACAAGTGATCAACCGAAGACACCACGACTTCTTGTAGAAGGGAATTTAATCATGACCACAACAAGGTAAGCACATTACCAACCAAGGGCACTAAAGACCCCAAATGTAAGGGTACCGAAGACCACAAAGATAAGGGTAAATATACCACAAAAACTACTTAGAGCACAAAGGCCCCCAAACCACGAGTCAAGTGCTCCACATCAACCAAGTGCAAGATATACCATATCCAAGGATTTCATTCACATTTTTCTCCTTTTCATGAACAAATAGACTCCATTGTCACCATGACGAACAAGGAACTCAATGTTACAACATATGGGCTTCTTTATCTTGCAAAAGACTCCCACAAAATTAAGTCTCCATAAGAGCTTCATATACATCAAGCCACCATACATCATTGTGCAATAAGTCTTCATATATTATGATTATCAAGTCTTCAAGGTCCAAGTTATCATAACTAACATGATCATACGAGTACCATGTGCTTCACACATTTATGATCGTTATTATTAGGGGAATTTTGAGGTAAAAAATGTGCCCCCCCCAAAAATTGTACCATTAAAATCAAGTTTATAAGAACCAATCAAATTCTAGAGAATGACATCATCCCTTATGGTTGAGGTAACATTGCTTGAGTTAAAGTTGTTTACTTGTCAAATTGTAAATGGTGGATAAAAATATGTAGTTAACCATACTCATAATGAAGTCTTAGCCTTCTGATTGAAGATGCCAAGAGAAATGGTAAAATTAAAGGGATCAAGATTTCGTCTCATCTCTTCCTCACTCATTTACTATTCGTAGATGATGTGATTTTATTTGGTTTGGGTTCATTTGAGGAATGGATAGCTTTCAAAGTTTTACTTGACACTTTTTGTGAGGCCTTTGGCATGTGTATAAATATGGATAAATCCTGTTTTCTCCATAATGACTTGGATGCTACACTCCTTAGTAGAATCACTGGCCTCCTTCCATTCAGATTTTCTCATCTTAATCAGGGTTTCAACTATCTTGGTTACTTTCTCAAGCCTTCGGGTTATCTGGTTAAGGATTGGCATTGGCTTATATCTAAATTTGAGAAATGTATCTCTCATTGGACTGATAGGCTCTTGTCTATTGGTGGACGTCTAGTCCTCATTCGATCTGTTCTCTCAAGCCTACCTGTCTTCTGGATGGCCCTTGTTCCGATTCCATCCTCAATCTTAGATAAGCTCAGAAAATTGATTTTTTCTTTTCTTTGGGGCTTCTCAACAAAGCAAAAAAAATTCCACCTCGTAGATTGGCATCTACTTGCGTGACCTATTTATTTAGGTGGCTGGGGAATCAAGCATCTCCCTAGTTTTAGTTTATCTTTGAGATTGAAGAGTTTCTGGATTTCTCTAAACAACAATGGCATCTGGCATCAACTCCTTTCTGTAAAATATATGAAGAAATTGCCTCTGCATTCTTGGCTTAGAAAGAAATGTTTCATGATGCAAAGTGCCTCGGTTATATGGAAAGGCTTCCTCATAACCTTGCCTTGGATTGGTAAAGGGATTCTCTGGCAAGTTGGAAATGGTTCAGATATTCTTCTGGGTGTGGATCCTGTAGTTGGTTTGGGAAACTCTTTTATTCTCCCAGGTGATTTAAGAGCGTATCTGGAAGACTATGGTATTAGTACCTTAGCTCAAGCAAGGAATAAAACCTCATTTGCTTCAGGTTATTGGTTTACGACAGAGGAGCTAGATATTTGTGGAGAGTGGAAATCTCTTTGGGATAACTATATCAGAGGGCTGGAATACAACAGAATCCGTCTTAAGGACCTTCGTGATACGCTTCTCTGGCCACATAGCAATTATGTGGGTCCTTTAATTGCTGCAAAAGGATATGATTGTATTTCTTCGATCAGTAGTTCAGAGGATCAGAACCCTGTAATTGATGTTCTTTGGTCTCTTAATATTCCTATGAAAATAGTCTGTTTCGTCTGGCTATTGAATAAAGGCCGGATTCTTACTTGGGAGCAGCTTCATTCTCGTGGGTTTCATGGCCCGAGTCGTTGTGTTCTGTGTGAGAGGAATATCGAGGATATCCAACATCTATTTATGGTTTGCCCCTTTACAGTGAGTATTTTCTCTTTCTTTGCAGCTCGGTATGGGTTCTCTATTCCCATATTCAATTATGTTCAGACCTTTCTGGTTCATTGGTTCAACACTACTGCGCGTTTTGCTTCATTTAGATATTTACCCCTATTTACATTCTGGGGTATTTGGACTCTCCGAAATAAATGTCTTTTTGAAAATTGGAATCCTTCTGTTCATTCTCTTATCTCCAGGGTTGAGAATTTTCTAAATCTTTATCCTGTTCCTCAAAAACTTCAAAAAATTTCGGATTATTGGTCCAAAGCCTCTGAAGGTCTTTCCTTGTGGATTTTTTGATGGGGCTGCTGCAGAGAATTTAGGAGGTGCAGGTTTTGTGATATACCTAAATGATAACCATTATTATAGTTTCGCATTGGGCTGTGGGTGCAACACGAATACAAGAGCGGAATTATTGGCACTCCGGGCTGTTCTAAGAGTGAGTTTGATGATGGGTCTTCCCATCCACTTGATATTTGGTGACTCTATGGTTATTATCTCATGGATCAACAGACTTTCTGCCCTTGATATTCCTTCTCTGATGCATTGGTGTGATGATATAAAAAATATGCTCCATCTTGTCCCTCAGGTGATCTTCAAGCATATATTCCGTGAGCATAACTCGCTGGCAGACGGTCTCTCCAAGCAGGCTCTGAAATTGGATATGGGATATGGAACATTCTTTGAATCATTGGATGGAATAGTCATAGATCATGGCCAATTTGTGCTTTTTTAGCTGATGAATCCCATTTGTTTTTCCAGCATTCGAATTTTTAGCATTTGATATGTTCTTCTATGTCTGTCTTGTATGAGACTTTTCAACCAACAAGTTTTGCTCAGGAATGTCTGTTTGTGATCACCTCCGATATTCTCAGCATTTTCTGACCTGATATATCAGGGATGATGAGAAAAGTCTGCTATAATCAGACTTTTGCATGTCATTTTGTTGGATGGATGTTTTGCAGGCATGATCTTTGTAATGTCTATGTGCTGATTGGTCCCTTATTGTTTCTCTCTGACAAGAAATGTGGTATATGTATAATATGTCTTTTGATTCCTATGAATAACAAACACTGGTATTTTTTCCTCTGAAAAAAGAAAAAGAAAAAAGTACTAATAAATTACTTTCAAATATAATATTTATGTACTTAGTACTCTTAAAATACTTTCACTTTAAAGTACTTTTTTCTTTTAATATAAAAATATATTATTAATAAAAAATAAAACATAAATTCAAAAATAATAACATAATTTAGTAATTTTTGATTTTATATAATATATAAAATTTTATGACACAATAAAGTTATTATATACTATATCACATAATATATTATAACTTTTATTATGAAATATAAAATACATATAATATAAGAAATATATCAAAATCTTCACATTATATAACATAATTCATTTTTATGTTTTCTTTTTATTATAATATAAAATTACATATATTATGCTTCTATATAAATAGTCATCTATCATATTATATTAAAATATAATATACTATTATTATAATATATATTAAAATAATATATATTATATTTTAATATATATTATAATAATATACATCATTGTGCAATAAGTCTTTATATATTATGATTTTCAAGTCTTCAAGTTCCAAGTTATCATAATTAACATGATCATACGAGTACCATGTGCTTCACACGTTTATGATCGTTATTATTAGGGGAATTTTGAGGTAAAGAATGTGCCCCAAAACAAAAATTGTACCATTAAAATCAAGTTTATAAGAACCAATCAAATTCTAGAGAATGACATCATCCCTTATGGTTGAGGTGACATTGCTTGAGTTAAAGTTGTTTACTTGTCAAATTCTAAATGGTGGATAAAAATCCGTAGTTAACCATACTCATAATGAAAAAAGTACTAATAAATTACTTTCAAATATAATATTTATGTACTTAGTACCCTTAAAATACTTTCACTTTAAAATACTTTTTTCTTTTAAATATAAAAATATATTATTAATCAAAAGTAAAATATAAATTCAAAAATAAAAAACATGATTTATTAATTTTTGATTTTATATAATATATAAAATTTTATAACACAATAAAATTATTATATACTATATCACAGAATATATTATAACTTTTATTTTGAAATATAATATAAGAAATATATCAAAATCTTCAAATTATATAACATAATTCAGTTTTATGTTTTCTTATTATAATAATATTATATTTAATTAAAAATCTTTATGTTTTCTTTTGGTTATAATATAAAGTCACATATATTAAGTGTTTATATAAATGGTCATATATCATATTATATTAAAATATAATATAATTATTATTTTATATTATAATAATTATAATATATATTATATTATATTTTAATATAATATATGATGTTATATTTAATTAAAGAATACAATTTAAAATATTTATATTAAATGTGTATATATATAATAATTATTGATGTGAATTATTTTAAAATAAGTATAATTTAGAATTTATATACAATGATTACAATTCAAAAGTAAAATGCTTTACTTTACTTTATTTTATGAGTTCTTTATTTTAGTATATTCACATATTCAAAAGTACTTACGTTTCTAGTCATATCAAATACAATTTTTTATTAATTTTATTTGTGCACATTTTTTCACTTTAACTTAACCATAGTTACATGAATTGCAGTGCAACATGTGAGTTGTAAATATAGCTTCCCCACAAAATGACAAACTTACAATATTTTATTATATTTCTTATGAGGCCCATTTTAGACCTCAAAATTTTCGTAATGGGTTTTCTCATCAAGTACAAGAACCAATGAATCGTCATCATATCAAAACATAACAAAGACTTCATCATGTAAAATGCTAAGATCATATGGAAGGGCCCCAAGGACCCAAAAATAAAAGAGTTCCTTTACGAGATCATGAACCATGCAAGGGTGCATCATAACAAATGACTCCAAGATCAAACCATGTGTATGAGATCCAAAGGCCAAGGTACCACATGTGAGGGTGCTAGCATAATTCATACATGTGCAACCATCAATTTGATACCTGTGAATGAAACCATTAAGCTGACCACTGTGTGTGGGGAGAAGAGACTCCAACTTGTGCAAGAGACCCCACAAGAGACATGAATAACATGTGCAAATGTCCATGATCCAGTTCATACCTGTCCATCAAGAATGTCAACTGCAAGGGCCTTGGTCGCATCCATAATCGTTGAGAGGCCACTATAAGGCCCTTGTTGGCATCAATGACAAATCAATCAACAATATAATCTCTGCTTTGTTAGTCCTCCAGTACGGTCCCAATAGGATTCCATCAACTAGCATGAGGTTTGTTGGATGCCGACAAGGAGATTTAACACAGGTTGGTAGGTTGGTGAATTACATTTTTTTGCATTTAAACTAGTTGCCTTATCCAATGATTCAATTTCCGAGTGTGCTTCTTGTTACAACATGAATTAGCATGTATGATTAAAACCCCAAAGAAAACATCTAGCCCAACTATAACCTAGAGGTGTTATTCCTCGTCACCTTGACAACCACCTCCCTACACTTTAGGTTGCCTCTTTTTCAACTCAAGGGGTCTTCCCTAATAAAAGATTGCTAGGCTATGGCAATAAAGGCACAAGGTGATATGAAGAGATGGACTTAGCAAAAATCTAGGTCTTTTTGTAGTATATGATAAAGGGGTAATGGGAGGCCCATGAAGACTGGTGCCAATCCTTAGGGTAAATGGAGTCAAGGAAAGCTATCCCAACAAGGGGGTTAGTTCATGAAAGGTTAGGGAAATTAGGACCAAAGTTACAAATATAGTGTCGACGAATATATCGTTGAGGGCCCATAAAAAACGTATTAGATTTATTTGGGGAAACCTAGGAAAACATCAACAATATATAGATGAACTTAAAAAATACAAAAAAGCACTTTTTTTTCTCAAATTTTAAACATCTAAACCAACCCCTTATCTCAACCCCTTTATGGTAAAATGTAACAATGAATAACTCCTTTGTTCTCAATCTCCTGCTTCCCCTCTCGGTAAGCCCTCATTTTCGTTCATGATCATCTTCGTATCTTCTTTATAAAACGATCAATCAAAACGTTGAAGCTTGCAAAAAATTCAAAAAATTCAAAAAATCTTTGGACTCGGAAGATATTTTCCAAAATTTGGCGATTTTTGCTAATATTGTCAAGATATCACTATATTTTTAAACTGGTGATTTTTCTAGCGATAATATCGTTTAACTAAGAGCATTGCTATATACCACAATGCCAGTGATATATCACCCATGTTTGCAACATTGATTAGGACTACTTGTACATGCCACAAATAAACTCTAGCATGATGAAAATTGATGTGGAAATCAACTAGGATGTCCCAAGAGTGGTGCCACATCAAAACAATGTCAACTAGAGTGTGCCTAAAATAATGAAGTATTGCAAGCTCTTACTCCAGAAAGATGATTAGAACAATGTAATATAATCATGCTTAAAACTTTAAAGGGAGATAAAGGAATACAATTCTCACATAAAACCCTTCCGACAAGGTAGGTTTTGCATTTCTTTGGTCCTAATTAACAAGTTATAGGTTTGCTTTGAGATTTTTGTGGTGTGTATTATCAAGAGGAATTCAGTTAACCACAGTTCTCATTGCAATGTCAACTTTGCGACCTCGCTAACCAGGGTCATCCTCAGGACCAAAAGGGAAACAATAGAAATAAGAACAAGGAATCTAGACTTTGAATGGAGAAGAAACCCTTACACTTCAAGGTACACCATGAAAGATATGCAAGCTCCAAAAGAAAGAGAGCCCTCGAAATCGAATTATGAGTACAAATAAGGAAGAGGCTCTCTTATATAATAATAAAATAAAATAATAATAAAATCTTATTTTATTATTATAATAAAATAAACCTCCTTGACAATAAAATAATAATAAAATCCTAGATCTAGCTTAGGGTGGAGTAAACAATGAATAACCTCCACTAAAATTCTAACAATTTCTAACAATATCCAAAATATGTTGTGGTCAATGCCACAAGTACAATGTTCAAGATACATAAGGCACAAGAGAGAGGGCACATCTACAAGAAATGAGGAAAAACAAGAAGAGGCAACATTATAACCTCCAAAGGCTCTCTAAGGCAAGCACTCAATAAGAAATGGTCGAAAAGTTTGAGTGATTCCTCAAAAGGGTGAATACTCTCCATTAAAAGGCTCCATAAAGTCATGCACGACAAAAATATCATCCAACACTTTAACTGACAGTTTTGTATCTTCCAACTTACAAAATATTTATCGGATTTTCTCAATAGAGGAAATTTGGGGTCTAAAATGGGCCTTATAAGAAAACGAGCCATTGATGCATTGGAATTGAAGAACCAATATAATTTAAAGAAAATGAGTCAACCATAATGGTTGACTTGACACATTTGTCATAAAAAAATTACTTTTTTTTCAACTTATTTCGTTGTGGTTTTACTCAAATTTCGAGTGGGAGCACACGTTGGATGCATAATTCAATTTCACATCCAATGAGTACCCACACTGCATACTTTTTATGCACCCCTCCCCACAAAAAATGAGAAATACATTAAAATAATGTGTTATAGTAACACATTTTTTTAATGTATTTCTCATTTTTTTGTGGGGCGGGTTGCATAAAAAGTATGCAGTGTGGGTACTTGTTGGTTGCAGAATTGAAGAGAAACACATTTTTTAATATATTTTTCATTTTTCGTGGGGCAGGGTCCATAAAAAGTATGCAGTGTGGGTACTCGTTGGAGGCAGAATTGAATTCCTCATCCAATGAATTCTCCTGCTCGAAATTTGAGTAAAACCACAGGGATATAAGTTGAGAATACGAAAACAAAAAGTTGTTTTTTTTCTTTCTTTTCTTTAAAAATTTATAATATTATTTAATTATTTATACTATTATTTTAGTATTTTCTTTAGAAGGCCCATTTTAGACTCCAAATTTACTCTAATGATTATAACTGCTCCTTAAGTTAGGACGCCCCTCAAAAAATGTCCTATTAGAAATGGCTTAGAAAAAACCCTCCAAAGGGTGGGTGCTCGTCAAAAGACAACCAATGAATGTAAAACAAGTCAACAAGTGCAAGAGGTTGGTTCCCTACATCAAAGGGTCAAAACCTCAACATATGTGGAAGATAAGTCCATGAAAGAAGGATACCATCAATCAATAAATGATTTATCAACCTCAAGAGCAATGTGTCCACAATAGATAACCAACCGATGATGTAGGGGATGACCCCTTCTACAAGCCACTAGAATGCCAACACACAAGAGAAATGTGGAGGATGCTCAGCCAAATATGATACCCAAAAAGTGCTATGATTCCATCTATGTGCCGAGGATCAAGAACACCCTTCAAGAAGAGGCGTTTGAATCCCACCACATCATCCACATAAGAAAATCAAGGCTAATGAGGTAGAGCGCTTTGATGGAAACCCTCCACATGTCACCAAACCATGAAAACAAGTGTTCCATGGGACATTCACCATAAAACTGTAACGTATTGTTGAAGATGTGGAAAAAATCACATGTAGACATTGATTCAAAATGGGGGGTAACACTCTTAACCCCCACTCTTTCTACAATCATGTGCTCAAACTCCTGCTAATTTGACATCTCCTGCTCATGTTCTTGTTTCTTAGTTGTGAAGAATAGTTGACCCAACATTGTGTTGTGTAGTTGTGAGTAAGAGGAGACTGGATTCCTGTGAACCTATGAAGAATACCTCGAAACTTATTGCTAGGTATGCTCTCAAGTTCCAATTGGTTTTGTCTCTCTCTAAACCTCATCACACGTTGGTCATACCAAGACATACATTAGAGATGATTTCTATTGATTGCTATTAAATTTGTAAGACTCACTATTCTTATAGGTAAGTTCCTAGTCAGGTTGTTGTTTGGTAAGTTCAGTATTGCAATAAGTTGTAGTTTTTTTAGTTCCACTGGTAGAGGTCCCTCGAAATGGTTATGCATCATGCTTATTAATACACTACTAGTGCAGTCATTTAATTTCTTCATTATCTAGTGGGTCCAATTTATTTGGTGCCTTCTTATTGAAAACATATGAGATAATTTATTAATATTCAACGGATGACTAAATAATAGGTAAATTGGAATAAAGATATATCTAGTGTGAATACAATGTGGGAGTGCAAAAGAAACTCATAGATAAGACTGGAAGCAGGATAAGTAAAACTAAAGGAAAGGACGACCTAAATAAGTGTGACTAAGCTAATGATCACTAGGTCTAGCAAACACCAAAACATGTATATATAGGTGTGGTGATACAACTTGAGAATGTAGGTTTTAAAGAACATGTAATTACCCACCTAATCTAATCAGGCCTAATATCGAAGATTGTGTTATCCTCAAACACTGCTTTTCTAGGCGGTTCCATTGAATTTGCTTGTATTTTTGCTCCCTCCAAGTGCCACTTTTGGTGAATTTATGAACTATAGTTCATGGATGTTGGTTGTGCCATGATAGATTTGTTCTCTGGAAACTCACTTTGGCAGTGTGTGTAGAGAATTTTTTATAGCTTGAGTATCATCTAAAAGTGTACTAAATAGAATGAGTGTGCATGATATTATATTTAATTCCAAGTCAAATCTCATGTCTTTGCCTTGTGTTTACTCAATATGCAGCTATAAATGAGATACAATTGAGATAAAAAGAGTCAAACTATGATTTAAGATTGCTTGTGAAGAATAAAACTGTAACTAAAATTTGTGGAAAGAAAGTGCCTCCGAAGTGAAGATTTCATGATTGCAAGAAAAGTGACTTCCTAGGTAGATTGATAGGAAGGGACGATACTAACAGAACACATTGTTTTGAAATATACAAAGCTGAAAATTAAAAACTAATGGTTGTTTTTGGACCTCAAGAAAGGGATCGAGATATAGATTAGTAGAACTAGTCAAAAGAGAGAACATTCCTCATTGGTCACCTCACTACTAAAAAGTATGTAAAATTTCCTAGAGTATGAGAGTATTTATGCACCATTCACTTGATATTTTCCTTGACATCTATTAGTCCACTTTATTGTACAATTTTTAGATACAAGGGTTCATTGCTTGTCTATTGATTCTATTTGAACATTTTTTGGTTGTTCTCTTTCTCTGACCACATCGAGGGTTCCTGTGATGAATTGTATTTGGATTGATGCCATTTGCCCTCATTTTGTTATCCCTCCAACAGTGTTATGCTGCGAGGCATTTAACTGACATGAGATATGGTCAATGTGGACGATGAGAGTTAATGCAGGGTTTTTGGGTAGTAAATGATAGTAGTTGTCTGCATTTAATTTAGCCTCCTTTTCCTGTGATTCACAATTAGAATCTGCTCCTAAAACCCGCTCATTCTGCGGTCCTCTGCTCAAACTCTTGTTCATTTGGCATCCTCTTCCCCTGTTCCTCTTGCTCAATTGTGAAGAATATTTGACCTAGTGCTTTCTTGCTCAGTCATTAGGAAGAGGGGATGCAACACTCATAAACCAGTGAAGAGTATCACAAGAATTCTAGCTAGGCATGTTCTCAGCTTCCAATAAATTTTCTCTTTATCCAAAATTCATCACACATTAGTCATGCCTAGACCTGCATAAGATAAGATTGTTATTGATTTCTCTTAAGTGCTAACATCGCTTACAAAATTCCAGTAAACTAAAATATGTTTATTTACTCCACACCCGGACCCTATTTCAATTTACATAACAAAAATGCGACTTGAAAATTAAAAATTTAATCTAACAATATTTGATATTTTATTAATAACATAATTTAATTAAAAAAAACATGTATATTTAAAACAAAAAAAAAATTCTATAATTTCTTCTATTAAAACAAAAAAAATTGCAAATTTTGAATCCAACATTTTTCATTAAAAAAAAACAATTATGAATGACCTATCTCAGGGGTTGGATACCAAGGACATTGCTATGGAGGATGGTGATGGCTGTTTGTTGCAACAACTCGGTCGAATCCTTAGCTTGGTGAATCTCTTACACTACCAATTGTCGTATACAAATAAACCATACATTGTGATTTGCGGCCTTATACAACATTCATAAGAGCTCAATCAAGTTATGTAGCTCGATCGAGATACATGGCTTCATCGAGATCTTATGGCCATAAATTATTGGCGGCGGGAAAATTACTACCCATGTATTATTTTAGTTTTGAATAACCGACAAAAGTTCAAACTCTTGATCGAGCGTTTGTAAATAACTTGATTAAGTGTTTGATTAAGCCCTCGATCGAGCTTTTAAAAGATCAATCGAGTGCTTAATTAAGGTTCGATCAAGCTCATTTTTTTTCTTTCCACACACCATCTGCTTGCCAAAAAGTGTTACCCATATTCATGGGAACACCCATAGGTAACCTAAAACCATTCTACAATAAACTTGTTGCTATAGTGGCACTGATAACAATACTCAAGAATATACTCTCGTGTAGCTGGGTTGATAGGTAGTATGACCAAGGGCATGGTTGATCCTCATTCGTTAGTGCTCTGAGATATTATGACAAGTATTACTATTGGACCCCACACATATATAAGAGATCTATAGTGTGTGGAAATCCATTGAATTTAGAACCTTGGTAAAAGTGGAAACCCTTCTCCATGCAACCCACTTATGGGATTTCTTCCTTCTAACTAAGAAGCAAGCAAATTTATTACGGGTGGTCATACGAAAACCCTACACCTTTGAATATAACAAGAATTTGGCAATTCATTCATTGTAGTAACATTCAAACCCCAACACAAAAAATAAAAATAAAAAATAAAAAATGAAGGGTATAGAAAACCCTTATTTGTAACCTACCTCATTGGAATCCTTGAATTGCACTAATCAATTTGATATATAACTCTCTTAACCATTTATTGGATTCCCAAAATCCCATATTTGAGATCTTCCTCCATAGACTCCTTGCATCGTATTGATAATTTTGATATATATCTCCCATAGCCTTGTTTTAGTAGAGCCAAACCCTTTCCTTTTGCAATTCTTAATTTTCTTCTCCTATGGTACAAACCCGACACTAAGTCAAAATGGGGAATACAAACCATAATCCACCCCAACCAAATTTGAATCCCCCCACTAAACCTCTTAGCCTTCAAACCCTCATCTCTAACATGGTCCAACTCACCCAGTGGATGATCGAACAAGAATATAAGAACTCCAACATTGAATTCATGCTAATTGTTATTTACCACGTTGTGGATATGTTCCACCCTTTTTCACTCCCACACATGAATTTGTGGCCAAGAAAGACCAAGGCACTCATTCTCTATTCCTAGAACTCTAGTATCCCTCCTTTAAAGATAAAATTGCATGGAACCATTTTCCGAATATTGACATGTGTAAATTTGATGTTTCCAACCCCTTAGGTTGGGTGACTCAAATGGAGCATTATTTTCACTCCAAGGTATTATGATGATCTCCAAATTTGAAAATTGGTCTCTTATAATTAGATTATGAATGATGGAAACTATGTCAACGGTACCCAAAATATTATCATCATTATGTTCCTTGGAACCAATTTGTGAAGATCCTTCATGAGCAATTTGATTGTGACACATTATTTAGGTCAATTGACTAAATTGCACAAAACAAGCCCTGTTCTAGGCTACATGACAAAATTTGAGCATCTGTCCATAAGCACCAAAGGATTCTTTGATTATTATTTTTTAGATTGTTTCATCAATGGCCTCAAGGAGGAAATTTGTGCACATGTCCTCATGCAATGACCCTCCACTTTGTTGGAAGCTTGTGATATAACTCATGAAGCTGAATTGGTCCTCAATGCCCAAACCAAGTTCCCTTCATTTTCCCATTTCACCATATATCCCATTTGTCCTCCTCCCAACAACCCCCCCACCTTGCCTTTCTACATTCATTAGCTCACCCCGGAGGCCATGGCTGAGCATTAACACCTCAACCTTTGCTATAATTGTGTTGAAAAATATGTTAGAATACAAAAATGTAAAGAACATAAAATATTATTGATAGACCCCCCTTCCCCCCCTCTAAAGTCCTAGAAGACAACATAGTGGAAGCTCTGCTCGAACCAGAAGGTGATGACCAAATTTCACCTCTCGAAGTTACTTATGATATGCCAATTCCATAGGACAACCCACAAATTTCCCTCCATGCTTTATCTAGGCTTTCAACTGCTAAGATGCTGAAATTGATTGGCTACATAAAGCACAAGAAATTCATCGTGCTAATTGACAGTGGCAGTTATAATTTCATCCATTAGCATGTGGCGAAAGACAACCATTGTTATATCCGCCTCATCCAATTTCCTAATCCTAATAGCCAATGGGGGTACAATAAAATGTAGTGGCTGATGTGAGAATGCCAAACTCCAAATGGGAGACTACTCAGTCTAAAAACTCATATGTTTGCTAGTGAAATGAGTGGTTGTGATATCATTTGGGGGGTTGAGTGGCTTGGGACCTCAGGTCCTATCACAATGGATTTCCATGAACTTTTTCTCCACTTTACTCAGGCCGTACACACAAATCACCTTTAGGGAATTACATTGGATTCTCCTAAAATGATATCTTATCACTGCATGGATAAACTATTGAAGAAGGGACACTTAGTTTTTATTGCTCAATTCCATACCATACATGTTTTGAACACCACCCTCATATATATTCACCTAGAATTGCAACATGTTCTCTCCTAGTACCAACATGTTTTTTGTTCCCAAGGGTTTATCTCCATACCATGGGAAACATGCCCATTGCATTCTTCTAATTCCAAGTTGTCAAGCCTGGACCAATGTCCATCATTACTGTCACCCTTTTTCCTAGAAGAAGGAAATTAAAAATATCATTCAACAATTGTTGTTTTCTGGTGTTACTTGTCCTAGCACAAGCCTTATTCTTCGTCTGTGGTTATGGTCCTCAAAAAGGAATTTGATTGGTGCATGTTTCTTTATTTTTGATATGTCTAAAAATTCACCATCAAAGATAAATTTCCTATTCTAGTCATTGATGATCTCTTAGACAAGTTGCAAGGTACCAAATTCTTCACCAAACTCAACCTCCATTCAAGCTACCATAAAATATAGATGAAAGATGAATACTTACCAAAACATCTTTCCACACTCATGAAGGTCATTATGAGTTCTTGGCCATGCCCTTTGTCCTTTGTAATGCCCCATCCACTTTTCAGAGTATCATGAATAATATTTTCCACCCCTTGCTCTCCCATATTTCCTTAGTTTTCTTTGATGATGTCTTGGTTTATAGTTCCACCTGGGTAAGCCACCTCCAACATGTTTCTTGTATTTTGTACTTATTAAAGGATGGATAATTAATTTTGAAGCGCTCCAAGTGTGCTTTTGGGGTGATTGAGTTTGAATACTTTAGACATATTGTGAGTCAGTATGGGTTTTGGGTGGATCCAAAGAGCATGGTATGCAGAACTATCTACGAACCAACACTCTTTAGAGACTGAGAGGATTCTTTGGTCTTACATTCTATTATTGTAAGTTTGTGGTGAACTATGGGAATATTTTATCTCCTCTAACAACTAAAGAATAATTACTTTTTATGGCATGAAACAATAGAGAAAGATTTCTCTGCCCTGAAGGAGGCCATATATATTATGCCTATGCTCACCATGTTGAGTTTCACTAATACATTTGTCTTAGAATGTGATGCCTCCAACCATGGAATAGGATCCATTTTATCACATGAAGGACATCCATTGGCCTTCATTAGTAAGTAGCTATGTGATATAAACTTGGGAAATCCCACCTATAAAAAATAAATGATGGTTATTCTTCATGGCGCCCTTCTCTAATCGACCGAAATTTCTAGATTAAGATAGACTATCCTAGTCTCAAGGATTTCCTCGAACAATCCTTTCCTCACCCAACAATGGAAATGGGTTACTAATATATTGGGTTATGATTATGAAATCATATATAAGAAGGGTTGCAGCAATGTGGTGGCTAATTCCTTTTCTAGGAAATTTGAATATGATGGTTCATTCTTTTCCTTATCCTTGTCAGTCCCAGGATGGATAGACAAAGCATGACATGAATGGTTAGCGTAGGTTATAGTTCTCTACCTCATCAAACAGATTCAAGAAGACAAAAATCCTCCACCTAGGTTTACATCGAACCAAAATATTTTGAGGTATAAGGATCACATCTTTCTCACATAAGATTCAACATTGAAACCAATAATATTGGCGGAGTTACACTCATCACCCACAACATGACACTCAATGTTGCATGAAACTTACGAAATAATTAAGTAAACTTTCTTCTGAGAATGCTCTGGATTTATGCAGGAACGCAACATAATACACAAATAACCATGGAAACAAACATGCAGCGGAAATGACACTTCATTTCATTAATCAATAACTGAAACTTGTTTACATACACAATGGAAATAAACTAGCTAGAGTGCTGGTAGCTTATCTCTGAGAAGAGATGTGGTGGCTACATGCCTCTGAACTCCCTGTTACAAAGAGGCTCGAAGACCTATATATTATTGAGAAACAATGGAAACCCTACACATCCAAAAACCTAACCCTAGGAGGTGAAACGCCTTAATGTGGGCCCCGTTGGGTAACTTGGTACATCAATTTCCCGGGTTCGTAACTTTAGCATACTACCTTCGTTTGATGCACATGATACATCGTTAGAAAGATATGTTTAAGGACTACATCCATAAATGAAAAATATTAAGTCTAGAATGGACTTCTATTTTCCCGACCATTCGATGCCAAAAAAACGTTGTTTAGGGCCTCAAAACGGCTCCGGAAGTTTAGGACCCGAAAACTGCCAAAAATAGTAAATTGTGCTACAATTAAGGAAACTGGAAAACTGAAAGAAACAATGGTGGGGGTCCAAGAGGAATAGGTGGGTGGCCACCAATATCCTCCTGGATTAGAGAAGGCATGGAAAAAGAGATCCATAACTTCGTTGTTTCTTGTGTGACTTGTCAATGGCATAAGGGTGAAACAACGAAGTCACCAAGGGATTTGTAGCCACTCCCCATTCCTAACCATATATGGACAAACATCTCTACATATTTCATTGTGGGGATTCCTAAGGTATGAAATAAAACAATCATTGTGGTGGTAGTAGATCACCTTACCAAATATATCCATTTCTATGCCTTACACCCCCTTTGGTGGCCCAAATTTTCCTAGATCAAATTTCCAAAATACATGGTATGCCCACTTCTATTGTCTCTGATTGTGACCCCACTTTTACCAACATGTTTTGGCAAGAGTTATTAAAAGTGAAAGGCACTCAATTGAATCTTAACATGACGTACAACCCCCAAATAGATGGTTAGATTGAAGCGATCCATTAGTGACTAGAAAACTACTTGCACAACTTTTACATAAAATAATCCATACCAATGGGCCCACTAGCTCCTTCTATCCAAATGGTGGTATAATACCACTTATCATGGTTCCACAAAGATGAAACCATATGAAGTAGTGTACGACCAAAAAACCTTATATGTTATTTCCTATATGCTAGGTACCTCACGGGTTCAAGCAATGGATGATGCACTCCACACCACTGCCAAAATTCTCTACATCCTTAAGGATAATTTGATTCTTCCCCAAAATAGAATGAATCAATAGGTCAATCAACCTCGCTATGATCTCTCCTTTGAAGTTTCTCAAGGTCTGTTTCCATTAGAATCTTTCTTTGAAGTTCTATGGACCCTACACCATTCTATGATGCATTGGATAAGTATATTGTAAGCTTGCTTTTCCATACCACTTCAAGATTCACCCTGTCTTCCATGTCTCTTGCTTAAAAAAATTGTTGGGATTAAATTGCAAAGTACATACCAGTTTACAAGAATTAGGTGAGGAAGACTCGGTTTGGATTCAAATGACTGTAGTATTGGATTCCAAGGAAAGATAATTGTGCAGTCGCACCATCAAGGAAGTTTGATTAAGTGGAAATACATGCTATTAGAAGATGAAATTTGGGAAAAACCCAACATTTTACAACAATTTCTACACCTTCAATGTTGATAACAAAACTACTTTTAAAGGGGGAGTGAATTCTAGGGTCCTACCCTAACTCGAATTACTTTAAGAATTAGTCATACATAGTATAAGGCCATAACTTTTTAATAATGCTGAAACAATTAGTGTTCAACAACAAGAGCCTGGGTGGTTTTTGGTAGGACTAATTGTGGTCATGTCTAAGGTATCATAGGATCACTGTGTGGAAATACAAAACATTGAAGGGGGTGATATATATCCTCATATGTTAATACAAAGTTAATGATGACCGATCCAATGGGAATTGTATGTGTGTTACGAATAGTAGTAAAAGTTGTTCATAATCTAGGGAGATTTGGGAAATGATGTCTATAATGCCCAACCTAAGAATATATAGTGCACATATGGTTCATGCACAATGATTTTTTCTTTAGTTTGAGAGGCTCTTCTTTTGGAGTAGAG
The DNA here is from genome assembly GCA_001517045.1 of Pseudotsuga menziesii. Taxonomy (NCBI): domain Eukaryota; kingdom Viridiplantae; phylum Streptophyta; class Pinopsida; order Pinales; family Pinaceae; genus Pseudotsuga; species Pseudotsuga menziesii. Next base: position 82,123 of record LPNX010926888.1, read on the forward strand.
AGTATTCCCATTGCGAGTGGGTTTGAGTACATGTTCATAGGTGTGGACAACAATTTTCTAAGCTCAAACAATGTTGGGCATAGGTTTATCAGATGTTCTGTTGTGTTCAATAAGGCACGCGGTGGGGGAAATCATGTATTTGGATTACTAGGGGGGATATGAATTTCATCATTTTAGTCATTAGGGGATTGATTCCCACAGCTGTGGACTTGATGATGACCAATGGTTTTGTCATGGTTAGTATTGTCAACTATAGAATCTTGAATAATGAGACATCGACCGAAGCGATTGGTGTAAAATTAATATGTGCACATGGTTTCAGGGTCACCTATGGGGATGGGGGTTTTAAATTCCAAATGGAGATCTTGAGGGTGAGTCCAAGTAAAGTGAGGGTGGCCATTACTAGAATTCCTTGTATTCTTTTGGGAGGGAAAAGTAATGGTACTTCGACAACTGGTGCCACTAATGGAGGGAGGGGAATGGTTCTTTCTTCAACAACTGGAACCACCGAAGGAGGGAGCATATTGGTGCATTCTTGAATGCGACTTTCAATAGTTGGGGAGGATGTGTAGGTGGTAAAAGATAATGGTATTTGATTTGTATGGGAGAATATGGTGCACAAGAGGCCGTCCATTGTTGATGGTATGGCTAGTGGAGGTTCGACATATGCCCCTGACATGAAGGAGTCGTTGTAGATTCCTAGTCCTATCTTATTGAGAGATGGGGGTTAATCAATGCCAAAAATAGGTAGGATATTATTTAGGTTGGCCATTTGGTGATTTTTGTAGTATGTAATTTGGTAAAGGGTGATCACTTTCCCATTATTGAGGAACATCATGAAATGGAAAACTAATGAGGCCATTACCTTCATGGTGTACATGTAACAATGCCCCAAGAGGATGTTATAATCCAATTGTGTGTCAATGACTTCAACATTAAACATGACCATATTCCCCCTATTTCAATAGGAATGTTCTAGTATATGCCTTGTGATTGTGAAGGATGACCATCATAGTCCCAAAGGGTGATAGAAGAAGGGATGAGATTTAGGGATCCCACTCATTTCCAAACGTTTGTGGACATGACGTAAGTGGATGGACCTTCATTAATGATGATTCTTTTCATTATGATAGGTATTTGGAGGGTGACTAATTATGTCATTCGAGGTTCATCATTGTCGAGGTCGAAGGCATAGTATTTTTTAAAGGTGAAATTTCGTTAATTGGCTATTTTTTTACCCTTGTTTTAAAATATATTTTCCAATTAGCTTAAAAATTTGCCTATATTTTTATGTAAAGTATAACCAAATTGATAAATTTTCCAAAATCATCAGTGTTAAATATATATTATGTATTTTTATTGGATATTTGCTTGCATATATATAGGCAAGATTTTTGCAATCCAAATAATCACCTAGAATAGTATACATAGGTATACTATTAGAATCCTTAAAAAATGCCCTTGTTAAAGGTCATAAGGCATGAATATGAAGGTTTGATGATAACTAATGCTATAATTAGAGCCTTATTTTGAGAAGGACATTACTTGAGAACCTCAACTGTGGACATGGTGGTGGTGGGTTGGGACAAATAATCTACAATACTATAATTATGTGCCACTCTCATATGAGGATTATGAGTAGTATGTCATAGAGGTGGCTTTGGTATCATGGGAATAAGATCACTACTAGGGCATGGAATTTTTAAGAATATGTTGGTGGAAGCTGGGACCTCCTTCCGTTGCATGGGTGTATTTTTCGAGGTGTCGAAGGCTTGATTACGGGTTTGAAGATGAATATCTGCAACATTCATATAGATATTTTGATAGGAACCGTCTATCACTAGGGGAGGGTTAGGTGGTGGTCAATACTCTTAGTGAGAAACGACTCCTTGATTGGTGAAGGGGTGTTGCAACATAACATGTTGAGGGAGAGTGGAAGTGTTCCAATGGGGCGGTTTTGCATCGGTTTTCTTATGGGCCTACAACATCTGTTGAGATTATGGGATCAATGGAAAGTGATGAGTGTAATAGTTGTACTCATAACACATAACACATTCAAAGTTAGTGTGTATATTTTCTTAGTACCGGAGTTTTGGTTTTGGTTTCCGACATTACAATTAGGCTGGTTGGTGGGATTTTTTCGCTACCCTGGGGCTTGTTTTCGTTATTTTTTTTTCCTTTCATTTTTCCCTAATTTAGTGGATTAGGGGAGTTTTTTGTATTAAAGTTTTCAAACTATTGAACTTGTTGAATGAAGGAAGGTTGAAAAAAATTTACCCCAACGTGGGCCACAGGTCGATAACCAAAGGGTCTAGGAAATCAAAAGTCTATGTTTTACAGGGGCATGGCTCCATAAGGTCTAGGTGTCCCATATAAATTCAATGTAGGTTCCTGAGGAACCATAGGGTGGGGATATAGAATGACCAGTTGTGCCCCCATGTTAGGAAAAGTTGGATTGTATGGTCCATACAGTCATTAGTGCAAAAGGAAGATTGGTTCCACTTTGAGAAATATTGACGATCGTTGATGGCGGAAGACCACCTTAGGTAAGTTGGGCATAAAATACCCATATGGGGTAGGGTGTTCACCTAATGAAAAATAGCCCCAACTATCCCGTTAATAGTACATGACATGTTGAGGGTGGTTTGATCAATTGACCGATGACGAGGGTCATTGGGACGTATGATTGTATATAGATATTCTAACTGTGCATCTATTAAATTAAAGTGTTGGTCTTTGATGATTGACTCATATTTATTTTATGGCATTATAGTTGTGACACATTTGAAGATCATGGGTTGGAGAGACTTAAGGAACCAATCCAATACGAATTCGAGTTGGATTTTTATTTTACACTATGCATCGTTGACACCATTCATGAATGTGATCCACAATGTGTTTATATGTGTTCTATATAAATTCTAAAAGAATCTCTAATCCAAGGTCATGGTGAATCGTGAGATCCGAATAAGTGAGAAAAGTAGTCACTATGGACTCGAATGTGGCATGCATGTTTGCTAACATATTGACATATTGTTTAGTTATTGTTCCCATGAAGTTCCTCTGAAAGAACCTAATATGGACGATGTCTTCAACTATGTTGTTGGATGGCCACCACAAGTGAAATGACACCAAGTGATTTCCTAGGTCATCCCCATGTTTTCCTTCAAAATTTGAATTGGTTGAGGGTAAATTAACTAGGATGTTAGGCCATGTTAGGTAATTTTTGATTGAGTCATTGAAGTATCCATGAATGATGAATTGGTTTGAGCAATCCCTACCATCATATGAGGTTGGGGGGTTCCTCCACTTGAAGCAAGAAGGCTCACAACTGGTACATGAGGGAGAGTATTCAACAAGCTATGTACACGCACAATATATATGATCATTGTCAAACATGTGTTCATAATTAAGTGGTGACCTAACATGTTGAGGACAAGGGCAAGTTGTAGCAGGAACTCCTCCTATGATGGGAGGAAGGATTTGAATCCTCAAATAATTTTGGGAAGGAGGCAGGTCTACTATCAGATGATAAATAGAGAAGAATGTGGAAATAGTAACTACCAAAAAATGAACAAACGTGACGATATGATGGCACATATAACATATGTAAAATGGTACAAAAGTGTTTGCCAACATAGCGTAAATGTGGATTTTTAAAGTCTATGTTCTCAATTACACAAGCTTCTTTGTAATTTAGAGAAACAATGATGTGATCCTATTTTACTTAACATCCTTCCGATAAAAAAAGTAATCGAGCCTTACAATATATATATTGTTAGATGGTTATGAATTCAGTGAAGATAGATAGTGAAGGTATGCATGAATAAGTTATAATGAGGGGTATTAAGGTTGTGTTCCAGAAGGACCATAAACATTTCCATTAGCTAATAAAATATGATTTGTTTGCTAATGCATCCCACAAATTCCACTTGGTGAAAATCCTAGTTTTTGGCCACTAAGATACCCACATCTTGTGTGGATAATAGTTTTGTATTCAAATGTTTAAGTGTGACCTACGCAAATAGTTGGGTGGATCGTCGTGGAAAACAAAAACAAAAAACCCAACCTTGAATTCAATAGTTTTCGGGACCACACCTTCTGATTTGGGTTTGATCACACTTGCTATAGTAGGATTTTAAAAGTTCCTTAAAAGTAAACAACCAATAGTGTTGTAAATGAAAAATATTTAGAATCGTTGTTTGGATGCCCATCCCAACAATCCTAAATACTTAATTGTTTTGTGACCCCTTGGTAGAGGAAATTATATTGGTTCAAGTCGTGGGTTGATTTTAAAGGGTCAAATTTGATTTAGATGTGATAAGGGAGGTATTATAAAACCTCTCCATGCTTTTTATTCATCAATATTTCTTTATGATCAAAAGATAAAGAGCATACTCGAATGAGAAGAGTATTTAGGTCCCTTAGTGTGAGATTGGAGTGAAAAAACTCATGCAATGATTGAAGTAAAATGTTTTTCAAATAACCTATAAGAAGATAAATCAAGGACATATGAACATGTGTGGTTTGTTTACTCCTCTTTAATGATTTATTTAAAGTGTACTTGATTTGCAAAATATAAACTGAACACAAGCAAAGTGAAAAGGTAGGTATTTCTCTGCAACGGCTTCTTATGATTTTCCAATATCATTTTATGAGTACAAGGAAAAGAGCATACTAGGAATCAAAGAGTTTTTAGGTCTAGTGTTCATGTGAAGAGTGGATTTGATCTAAATCGTTTTAAGAGAAATAAATATGGAAGAGACTTAGAGTTCAAACTATTGCAAGCTAACCCAAATGCCTAGATTAATAATTACTTTAACCTAAAAAGCAATGAATATTTAAGATAATATAATCTAATGCAAGCTAGGAGGTTGTTAGGGACCTCCAGGTTCAATTCCTAGGAAAAATAAAGCTGTAAAAGAAGACTTTTCCCTGTATTTCAACTAAGTGATTTTAAAATTCCGAAGGAAGTAAAAGAAGTCTATGGTTGATTTTAATTTAAGAAAAGTGAACAATCACGTGGATTGAAAATGTTAACCAAATCATTATGAAAAAAAAACACAAATTAGGATTAGTCATGCATGATTGGCCTCTCAGTTTCATAGCAGTGTGACTTGGGAGACCAGTTGCTTGAAAATTTTGTGTGAGGGACTTCACTCTTAGCTCATGTGATAGTGTGGGTTATAGGTTACAATTCCCATGTGGGACATCCTTGTGGTTTTGAATAATACAATTCACATGAAAGTGCGTCTACTGAAGATAAAAAAGCCACGCTAGTTCTTGTAGAACTAGAAAAGATGACAAGATTTGTACAACATAAGAAATGAGGAAAACTTATGCTTGAACATGCAAATTCATTGGTTAGGTTTATCATCCGGTAAGAGCCCTAAATTAGTTAATAAACAAAAATAGAACCTAAAGACATGGAAAATAAGAAAAAAGACAAGGTGACCAATCCTGTTGTGAGAAAAATGGCCCAAGTATGGGCAATCCTTCCTTCCCTTGCAGGTTATAGGAAAGGAAACATGTTTATAGTGTGTTTTGTAAGTCCAATAAACAATGTTGAAACTATTAAAGAAATAGAAACACATATAATTACTACTTGGAAGATCAAACTCTCATAAATGACATAAAAACACAACAGGGAGATGAGCTTCAACCAATTGTTTATGCCCATTGGAAAATCTTGAGAACAATGGTGTCACCAAGGAATATAATGTTTCAACACTTCATTTCAAAGGTTCGTTTGATCTCTCTCAAATTTCTTCCTAACTAACTTAGAATGATGAAGGGAAAATACTTGCTTCTTGAAGAAGAAACTAAGTAATTAGCTTGGAATGCCAATTGATGGTGAGAATGAGGATGAAAGATGATTATATCAAACTAATTATTGCATCATAAATTTTCTCTTGATTTCTCCTTATGAAATGCATACTCATGAATTCCTTTTTTAGACCATGTGGTTGTCCAAAAACAACTAGTTCTTCATTTGAATGCTCCTTCTCATGAAGTGGCTTCAAGGTACAAGTATGGGACTATTGAATGCCCAATTATGTGAAGGAAACCAATTTGAATTCCTTGGAGGAAAAATGTGGTTACAAAGATTTTAATGTGCCATGGAAGTAAATGCTCCATGTGTTTCTACATTTGCGTGAGTTTCAAATATTTTTCCACGCGATATTACGCATATTTCCTTTGACAAACCCATGCAGTTGGCCCAAAGTGTGAATTATTAATTTATGTCCTTGTTTAACATGCTGATTTTTTTGACAATGAAGTATTATAAGCTGCATGTTTTATGTTAATGATTTCTTCCTATAACAATCGTTGAAATGCCATATGTATGCAAAGTTTAAATGATACGAATTGTGCATGGTGCTTGAGCTAGATATTTAATAATACTATAGTTTTGGGATTATGTGTGGACTACTTTAACACACCTTTTGGTATGCATGGAATGATTTCATTTGTTGGCTTCTTTATATGCAAAGGACTTGACATTTCAAAAGTGTAAATTTCATTTCCCTTGAAACCATACTTGCATACAACATAAATATGATAATTGGTTTGGATATTGACTTCATGTTCACACATGTACACATTAATTTTCTATGGGTTACCACATTGTGAGGAGGCTCCCTAGTTTCCCCCTTGTGGATGTGAAGGGTTATATGGGACTCCAACAACTATTTGCTGATTTTGTGTAGGAAAAGGATTCGTAAGAACCGTAGGTTATTGATGAGCATCCTCATGTGCCAATAAGCATTGGGCAACCTTCAAATTGGGGCGTTGATGTTTTAAGTGGTAATATATGCAAATATTGCATGGGAAATTGACCTTATTCTTATCTTTCATACCCCCTCCAACGTCATTGTCAATGGAATTATTTTCCCTATTCACGTTCTTTTTGTTTTTTACCTTTACTCTTTCCTCCAAGTTTCTAGGTTCCTTTAGGACTAGATTTCTATACTAATAGGACATCGAAGGGTTGAGTAGGATTGGGGTGTTTGTGACACATTATGTAGACACATGTGCATTCACATTTAAGGACATTTGTCCCATTTTTGTTGTAACTTAATTAACTACGACATTCTCCACCAAACCAATTAAACCATCGACATGTGGTACAAGATTTGGTGAATTGATTCAATAATAGAGGCTAGGGATGCAAAGGTTATCAAATCAGTTCCAGGAAAGGGCATGCTTTCCTGAGGCATAAGTCGAAAACTTGAGTGAACTCTAGTTCCTACTAAGGGTACAAATAAAGGATATTTCCACCTAAAAACGGGAACACATTGAAGGGGATTGGTGAGCTTCCTACTGGTGTGTTAAAATTTGACAGCGTAAAATGATTTCTAATGATTTGAAAGATAAATGTTTGCTACCCTAAGGAATTTAAGTCAAATTTCTTTCTCCACAATTAGGAGTTGTAATTTAGGGTAAAGGTCCTCCCATGGATACTCCAGAGATAGAGGGGAACATATTGGAAGTTACAATACTCAATAGTATGGGATTTATTCTTCCCATGGGAGTATTAGAAGCAAGAGAATGGGTTCCACCAACCCCTAAACTACCACTAAAATTTCTTATGTTGATCCACTTGTATAACGGATTGGATTATGTAGTGTGACTTTGATTACAAATTCTATCACTATGAAAGAACGATGGACTATGATACCTAGTGGAAGGTGTGTTAAAATTGATGGGAACTGCATGATCTATCAAATCCTTAATCACAACTGGACTGGTATTCTCTGATATAGGAGGGGTTGAAACCTGTCCTAGTATATCAAATTGACTATCAATACCTCTTGAGTACCATTCTTCTGAAATTTTGTTACACCTACTAACATATTCCACTCTTTCTTCCTATGTGGACTTGTTTGAAATCAACCAATTTTCCTTATCAAACCCCCCGGGGAGAGAGTCGAGGTTGTCTATCCTATGCATCCTTGAATTAAACTCCATGATTTATGGTGAGAGACCTCTAGTGCTTCTATACCTATCAACCACTTTGTATCATACATAATCAAAACAAAGGAAACCTTCAATGTAATGTTCAACACAACCACAATGACCGATAAAAAATTCCCTAAAGATACAATCAAGCAATACCACTCTTCCAAAGACAACTCTAGGGTGGCTAGGACTTGGAACACGATTAGTGAAGAGATAAAGTGGGACTTCCATAGGTCATCCTAGGGTGATAAGGCCCAAGTTCAACTAACAAAGGCGTGGGAGACAATTATGGTAACCCTCACACAATAATGCCCCAAGGTGCAAGTACCAAAAGAAATTTCCATTTGCAACCATCGATGTGGAACCTAGGAAAAGAAATTATGGCCACCACTTCACAATTGACAGTTGGTTAGAACAATCTTGGTTCAAGTGTATGTAAATGGGCATGGAACACGGGACCAAGTCCTAGACCCAAAAATATAGAAAAAATTGGTGTTACCATGAGAAATTTCCACTTCACCTAAATTTCCACAACTTGCACATCCCAATAAGAAAGAAATGAGGTGATAATATCAATTTCCTACTTAGATTGAAATCATGCTTAAGATGCATGTGAGGTATGTTTTCCCAACATATGTTGCCTACTACTAGTGCTTTGATCTCAAATAGTGAGGCCCTAGTTTCATTTTGATGCCCTTGGAGAAATGACTCTCCAAACCTACAACCAAATCCCTAGACCTAGACTAATGTGGTTTGTTACTAACAAAAATAATTATAGTTCCTTTACTTGTATTTCTATTACATATTTTATCTATTGATTAGGAAATTGTGTGAGATACGAGGATGTTCACAAGATGCTAAATTATCTAGATAATTAGAACATTTAATGAACATTCATCATTTCCATTCTTCACTAAAAGGGTATCCAATACAAATTTTAATGAACCAAAGGAACAAAATCAAATTACTACTTCACTTTCACTTTCAGAAACCAAAATCATTCACTAAATCACTCACAAAAATGGAATGCAAACTACAAACTATAAAAAAAATGAAAGAAATACGGTAAAAAGGGTGTTAAACAAACACTACTTTTCTTCCTTTGATCTAATGAAACAAATCTAGTACTTATTAAACCACTCTAAATATACAACAACATCCCTTAAACACTAACCTACAATCTTTTGAGTGACATATGAGCCCCAAAACAACATATATCAAAGCAAAAATGAAAAAATAGGGAAAAAATAGGGAAAACATAACTCTTTCCTAGGGAACATGGACCTATTTCCAAGAAAGGTTGTGCTCATGCTAATTTTAGGAAGGATAAGTGAATTCACATGCTTTTGTGCCTTCCAATGTGAGTGTATATTTCCTTTAGGTGGTTAAAAGGCACAAGAAACCTCAAAAACTTGCAATTTTTCAGTTTGAATCAAGAAAAATGACTATTATAGAGATAGAAACGCTTCTAAATACTCAACCAAATCTAGAATACTAGTCCTAAGGATCTCGTACATATAAGAATTCAAGTAATTCTTCCCAATGGATTTTCCAATTCTTTTGTGGGGGAACCCTCGAATACCCAGGGTTGACTATCATATAGAAAATGAGAGACATGTACTCAAATTCCCTTAGGTTTATTGACCTATATCTTCCTCTCATGCACGAGCTCCAAATAATTTCACTTGATGAATCTTGAAACCTAACCTTGATGGCACCTCTAGATTTTTCGTTTGAGTCCCTTTGCACTTGAGCCACTAAATCCTTCAATCCTCCAAATCTTTCAAACTTCTTCTTAAACAAAATATGGAATCCAATAAATAAAGTGGACCTCATCGAGTAAGGGAAAAATGAATTCTTAGAAACAAGGGTTTTGAAGGGGGAATGGACATACAAAAAAGGAATCAAGACCAACTCTTCCAACATAAACTTAGTATGAATGATTGATTCCCTTGTCTCTACCATATATGTCTTATTTATACATATTAAACATGGTTTAGATAGTGGTAGGTTGGTTTCTAGGAGTTATAGCAAAAAGATTGCTTTTCCAGCCATTCAATTTTGTGATTTTCAAGGTTATATATATCTATCTATCTATATATATATATATATANCCATTTTCAATGAAAAATAGATTAAAAAGAGTTGGTAGCTTGTCTTGAGGTGGAAGCAACACTTATGAATGACACCAACATCTTATTTAGGCCATGTAGTAGTTATTAGGGACTCTTCAGATGGAATTAAGCACATTTGGATTTTGATTAGGGACAACTAGATGCTTTTAGGGATGATATGATGCCAATAGTGTTACCTAGATTCCATTAGGGTCATCATGGTGTCATTAGGGTCACTAAAGCGTCAATTAGTGTTCTAACGAGATACATATACATTAAACTTAATTATGTTTTAACATGGTGTGAGTAAACTATATCTAATTATTTTTTTTAAACAAGTGGTTGAAATCATCATTGATGTATGAAGCATGTACATGAATATGGCAAGATGAAATTGCACAAATTGTTTTAATTTTTTAAAAGGATTTACTTCTAACCCTTTGTGGACAATGCATCTACTTGTGCATCTAGTTGACAAGTTTCAATTGGTTGGTGTTGTGTACATAAAGTGTATGTTATTCTTAGATATTTTTATGAAGAAAGTATGTGTACATAAAGGGATTTGTGAAGAATTTGACACATCCAAATGTTTTCATTATTGAAGAATATATCATTTGTGAATCCTTCTTACTTGGATGATGTCTTATGTTGATGTACCACATATATGCAGTGTTGAACATGGAATTGAAAGAAAAAAAGAGTTCCTTAAAGGAAAAGGGTATTTAGAAGTTTATGTATAAATATTAAAATGTTTAGTTTGAAACTAATATCTATTTTTTATATTTCATTCCATTACCGTGGAAGAAACCATGGAAGAAGATGAAGTAATCAATAAGTTTTTCATATTGAACATTGAATCAATTAATGAGTGGTTGGAGAGATATGAAAAGGTGGGGGTGGAATACTAAAATCAATATAATAATTTAGGGGAAAGCATCCACATAACATTCCTCTTCCTCCGGACTTTCATAGAGATAAATGGCCCAAGGAATGCCCGATATGTTTCTTAAGGAAAGAATTGGAAATGCTTTGTTACAAAAATAATGAAAATGTAAGTTTGGATGAATTGACCATTGCAAGAGGAAATGAAAATATGGTAAGTGCATGTTCTTGAAATATATTTCTATACATTCCATTGTTTTCATTCATATGATATCATTTGAATTATTGTTATCCCAAGTATGACATTTATTTTTATATTACACCTTTCATGGCAAGGAAATTTTTATAATGATATGTGGTCATATGGCTAACATTTTCACATTTATTCCATAGATTCATTAAAGCTGAATTTTTATTGTGACGTTCCTACTAATTTTTAACTTGCCAATTTATAGAGCATGAAAAGGATAAAAACTTGATTGAAACACATCCCAACTAAAAAATACAACAAATTACTCATATTGATTACAAATTCATTGAAATGATAATCAAGTGAAAGTGATTCAAGGCATATATTAAGAGATCAAAATGATTGATAATATAAGTGGATTTTATGTCATATATTCCACACAATTGTTACTAGAGAACAAAAAACCATATGGTTCCCCAAATCATCTCGACCATGTAATTTCTGTGTATATATATCTTGTTTATAGTTTGTAATCAGATGAACATTATAATTGCTCAAATGGAATGACGAATTAGTTTTTAATGTTAAATTGTATGCATGTATCCTTTTATATAAATACTTTAAAATCGACATGGTGGATTGTACTTCATTTACAACCAAGAGAAAGGCATATATTTGGTGATCCAATTTGACATTAATTAGCATGAGTTGGGATATGACAATGACTGAGTTGATGAATTGACACACATTGAGAGTGAAATCCAAAATGATAACCATGTATATTGAAGAGGATAATGATGAAGGTGGCTAACATCACACTAACCATGATTATGTATTGATCGAGGATCACCCTTATGATATAGAACAAGTGTAGAATGAGAATGATAAAAATATAGTCAATTGGTTCTAGCCTAAGTGGTCGTGAGGAGTGTTATCTTCACCACCCAACATCGATTCCCACAAGTGACATGTAGATATATTAATGAGTATATTGTTGTATTGGCCATAAGCCCTGAACAATTCGGTTTACCTTGGGTAACATCCTTAAAATGAGGGAAAGTAACTAGTGGGTTTCCTTGGGATATGTAGTTTACAAATAAGAGAATGATGAATATTTTACTCTATTAGTGTGGCCAGGTAAAATGAATCAAAATGATCTCGAATAAGAGGAATATAGGGAGACCTAGAAGACGAAGAGGCAAATGTTGAAAACCCTACTATAACTACAACATTAAAATATTGGAATTTCATTTCAAGACTCTACTTGAAATCCTACAAATCCTTGATAGTGTCATATTTATCAGTTAGGGCTAGCAACAAGACATCATAATCTTCTGTTAAAGATTGATATTCTTCAAACAACCTATGATTGTCTACTTTAAGAGGAGCATATTTTTCATGAAGCTCATTAACAGAGGCTTGTAGGTGGAAAGCCTCTTTGGATAATTAGACATTGGATCCTTCAAGTTGGAAAATATTCTCCTTCCAGCCATTAATTTATGTACGAGAAAGGGATTTCACTTCTCCTTCTAGATTATCCACCAAATCTAACTTATCCCCAAATTCATCTACCAAATTATGGAAGATGGCGTCCATGGTATTTTCTAATACAACAATATGCATAATACCTTCATCATACTTCTTCAAGATAGAGTTTGGCAATGCATCTAAAACAAGACTTGACTTGTAGTGCTGCAATCTTTGAATGGCCTAATATTTCTTATCATTTTCATGTTGAAGTTGAGAAATCAATTTATTCAATTCAACAATGGTTTCTTCTTGAGAGACAAGCTTTATGCTTCTCTCTTTATCTTCACGAAGCCTCTAAATAACACCCATATTTCTAGTAAGGGGAACACAATAAATTTAAATATGCATCCAGTCTAACTCAAGCAAGTTGATTAACCTCTGTTCTACTGGTCAATACAAAACTCAATACACCAGTGAATAATATATTTCTCAAGTAATTAGAAACATAACAATACAAGCAACATGCATATGTAATTCATACTTTCACAATTAACAATATACAATTCTCATAATCTATATGGATTGTGAGTCAATATTACCTGTTGATCCCAATCGACTAGAAGTCACCCATCGACTATTGTTCTATCAAAAATTTACCTGGGATAAGTGAATATGCTTGAGCGACGGTTCCAAGCACACAAAATGGAACGAAAAATAGGATGTTAGGATATCTTGAAGTCACATGTCGAATGCTTAATATTCCAAACAAGGGTTGATGTGATTGATCTATAATATCCTAGCAGTGATTCCCGTGCACACAATCCAAGCTTGAAAACACTCTAGTGAACTAATGCCAAAAATCGACTATTTGGTCGATATGTTTCAGTTAGTTCACCAAATAATTTGGATTATTAAGTTGAGGGATTCTTCCAGTCAAGTCAATTCCATTCATGTTCCTCTAGTTGACTATCCCATCAAACACAACCATGAAAATATGATTCGATATCATATGCAGTCGATACCATACCGACATTTAATCATAAGTCAAGCATTATAGCTACGAAAACCAATATGCAAACACACCCATCCAAATAACAATTCTCCTCACAACAAATTTCAATATTTCTAGAATCTAGGGTGTGCGCTGATCCAAGTATCAAGCCACGCACTAGGACACACAATATTAACATCACATGCTTAAAAAAATCGACCATTAGTCGATGACAAAATAAGGCTAGGGTTATATTACACAACATGATTCTACATCCACCCTAGAGCAAAGAGAGATACTTATGCTTAACAAAAGATTCAAAAATGTGGTAAAATAACACCCAAGAAAATTACCCAATCATGCCAAAATAAGTTAGTGTAAATGATGGTTGAAGTCAATAATGCATAAACAAGTGTTGTGATTCACCATACTTCTCGGCCCTTCAAACAAATGCATCTCAGAAAAACCACCAACCTTTAATGGAACTCATTCACTTTTCAATACACTTAATCACAGACCAACCATCTATGATACCGTGTTGGAACAAGAAATAAACAACATAGAAGAACAAATATTTCCAAATAGCAGTGGTGGTGTCAAAAGACACCGTTACAACATTGAATCACAGTGAGCAAGCTCCATGATATCACAATCATTTAATTATCCCATGATGATAGACTGATCTAATAAACCATCTATAAATATGGTTGGATATGGGACAAACCATCAACCACATATTTACAATTGTCCATAGAACATGGATATGAAATTTAAAGTGGACACGGTTAATGCATATTTTGGTTGGTGGTCGGCTCCTTCAAATGATCGATTCCCTTGATTCGAGAAAGTGAGGTTACCAAAAAAACTTTGGTTCCAATAATCTTCTGTAAACTTAGCTTGGAGGAAAGAACAAATTACATAGCATTAAACAACAAACTAACATGGTCCAATTGATATGTCCAGAAAATAGATGATAAAGACTCATGAGTTAAAATGAATGGAATGAAGAGAGGGGAAGGTTTTGTATTCCCTTATTGCTTTCAATTAAATAATATATTTGAGAGAGGTGGATGGAATTGAGAAGGATGAGTGGGTCTCATGCAAGGCCACATGCAAACAACTTCAACTCCAAAATGTTAGCTATGTTTTTTAAATTTATTTATTTCAAATTATTTAAATTTAATGATCATATTAGCTCGCACGGGTGTGGCTCATTGGCAGTTCCGTTGTAATGAAGTTGCTTGTAAATTGGAGGTCACGAGATCAATCCCACCCGGATTTAATCGTGTCCCATGTCTTGCGGTGGGTGTGGGGCACCTAGGTTTATAGTGGTAGCGGGAATAGATCCCTGGACCCCGTGTCACGCGAGTACTAGCCCGACCCCAGTTGCCGATTCCCCTAGTCTAAAAAAAATAAATAAATTTAATGATCATATTTAAAAAATTATTTTAATTTTATTAAAACATAACTTAGTAAATTATATTTTGTATATATTTCACATTTTTTTTATAAAAATAATTAATTAATAAGCAATTGAATATTATACGCATATCCAAATTTAACATTTCCAAATATTCCAGGGGATATATCTATTACATTTTAATCTATATAGTTTCCAAATTTAACATTTCCAAATATTCTAGGGGATATATCTATTACATTTTAATCTATATAGTTTTAAAAACGTTGATATCGATGATTGTTTGACCTAGTCGAACTAGTCAAAGTCAATTTATTTAATGACCAAGACTATTTTAATGGTCCAATTTGTTTTAACTACACAAATGTTGGAATTACGACGGTGGAAAGTCCTATTTCCAACATAGTGAAGGTATCTTTACAATTGTTATGATCATTGGGGACTAAAGGAGAAAAAAATGTAAAATTTTAAAATATTTTTGAAAATTACCCAAAGTTACATTGGATTTTTACAAACAATGTTGGCAAGCAATAGTGAGAATTGCACCCAAATGTAGTAGGGATACTAGCCATCAACTTGGACATGATGTCTTTGTATGATTATGCTAGATGTATATATCCAAGTTTTGTAATGTATTGTAGTGGTTATGAAAGATATTATTTTCAAAGAGGGATTCCCTCTTTGTATTAAGTTTTTCATTATAAATTCTAGTGGTGTTGTTGACATGCTTGGGATAACTCCATTACTTGGATGATTTTCATTAACGAGAATCACATTTAAATATAAGGAAGAACAACCTTTGGTTTTCATCTTCCAAAAGGTACTTTGCACTTGATAATGACTTTTTAGTTTATCTCTAGGTAAATATCTAAAATAATGTAACATTCCCCACCTTGTTTTAAAGCGGTATTTATGAGTCAAAATATTTTTTTGAACTTTTAGATATTTTCTCTTCCAAGTGCTTTGGTGAATATTTATGCAGTTTTATGACTTGTGGAACAATGTATCAAATGAATGGTATTGGCCTCTACATGATTTCAAATCATATGGTACTTTGTGTTTATTTTCTTTGTTCAATCTACATGGAATCTAGGATTCTTATCCAACTTTATTGCATAAATGTTTTTTTATTATTATCAAAAGTGGAGTAGTTCACTTGTTTCTCTTACAAGTCCTCTAATATCTTCATGAGCCACACACTCTCCTGTGTTTCCTTTGTAGCAACCACATATTTTGCCTCTGTAGTGGAATATATTGGAATGGATTGTTTGCATGATCTCCAGGATATAGTTATTTATCCAAGACTCACGAGGTATCATAAATTAGACACTCCATTCTCCTTACTTCTACCAAAGTCTAAATATGAATATCCAATTATTTTGAATTCCTCCATATTAGAGTATTTGAGTCCAAAATCTAAAGTCCCCTTAAATATCTTAAAACTCTCTTTGCAACACACTAATGTCCTTCCACAAGGTTTTTGCATGTGACTTGCAAAGGATCCTGACTACAAATGAAATGGAAGGTCCAGTAGTGGTAAGGTAAATAAGACTCCCCATAAGTTGTTTGTATTTAGTTGCATCCGCAAATTCATTCCCTTATTTTGATGTTAGTTTTAAGTTTTGTTCCATTGGAGTAGAAAGAGACATACATTAAACCATGCCAAAATTCTTCAGTAATTTTGCAATATACTTATTTTGGGAGATAAATACATGTACTTTAAATTTTGAGTCACTTCAATGCTCAAGTAGTAGCGAAGATGTCCCATATCAATCATCTCAAAATATTTCTTCAATTATTTCTTATGGATGCAATGTATATTTCATTGTTCCTTGTCATCAATATATCACCTACATGCACTATAATATATACAACAAATATTCCGACTTTCTTGAAAAAAAAAGTTGCATCATCAAGATTAAAGTGTTTGAAATTCAATTTTAAAATATGCTCAATTATATTTTCATACCAAGAGAAAGTCTCTTGTTTCAAACCATACAAATACTCGATGATCTTGTATACCTTATGTTATTGTCCCTTCACAACAAAAAGTTCTAGCCGGGACATGAATACATTGTATTTCAAGTCTCCATTCAAAAAAGTATTTTTCACACCCATTTGATAAACTTTCCACCCATTATGTGCAACCAAAACCAATAGAGTTTGAATGGTATCCCAATTTGTTGTGGGGGAACAAATTTCTTCATAGTCAATTCCTTCTTTCTGTGCAAATCATTTTGCCACAATCCTCGTCTTATGCTTTTAAAGTGATCCATATGATTTATGCTTTTTTTGTATACTCAATTGTAGCCAATTGGGTTGGTTCCAAATGGAGGGTCTACCAACTTCCATGTCCCATTATTGATGAGAAAATCATATTTCTTCTACATAGATTCTTTCCACATATCATGAGAAGTAGCTTCTTTAAAGGAAGATGGTTCATAGTTAGCAAATAAATTCAATTCAAAATCACATGAAACATCCATATAATTTACATCACCTAAATTTGAATAATCTACACCACCTCCATCTTCTCGTATTGCTAAACTTATGGTTCCTATCTTTCCAACCTCATCAAGATGAACACTTTTAGGTGTCTTCATGACCCACTTTGGAAATTTTTGTGAGCGTTCAGGTTACTTAGTTGATTGAGATGGTGCTTCATATTATTCAATATTCAATATTTCAAACCTATCAATAAAATCATCCAATTGAACATCATGTTATGGTGAAGTGGCATAAAATTCTATCTGAGGGGAAAATGGTGTTGAAAAAGGATATTCCAAAGATTGATCCAAGATAGGGATCCCCCCTTCAAGATATGGAATCTTATTATCAAATTCATGATATGTATTTACATGGGTAAATTTATCTAGATGATCAAGTTGTCTCTCCATAGTTTTTTAATTTGATTCATTTCAAGAAAAAACACATCTCTAGAAATAATAAACTTTTAATTTACCGCATAATAAAGACGATATGCCTTGGTGATGTTTGAGTACCCCAAAAAGATGCGCTTTTGACTCCTTGCACCAAGTGTGTTTCTACGTTCCTTAGGAATTAAGGCATAACAAGTGGAACCAAAAACCTTGAGATGCCTCGAATGCCTCCATATCACATTTCATATGGACTTTTGTTTCTCAAATAGACTACACACATCACTGCATCATCCCAAAACATCAATTTCACATTCTTAAAATACAACATGGAACATACCATATTCAAAGTGTTTTATTCATTCTTTCTGCTACACCATTATGTTGAGGATTATATGGAATAGTGGTTTGATGAATAATCCCACGTTGACGAAGATAGTTTTCAAATTCATTAGAAGTATATTATTTTCCATTAACACTACAAAGAGTGCCAATAGGATATCATGCTTCATTTTTAATTCATACATGAAATTTTTTAAATGTTTCAAATGCTTTAGATTCATGCTTCAATAAATAAACCCAACACATCTTGGTGTAATCATCAATAAAGCACATGATATGTTTATTACCATTTGTATAAGCAATAGTCTAGGAGCTACAAAAATCAAAGTGTATAAAATATATCTTTCTACATGCTTTGGAATTGAAAGCATGCAAACATTGCTTATGATGTTTTCCAAGGATACAAGCATCACACTGCTTCAAATTCATTAGAATTGGGGGCTAACTAGAAACACCATTCTTCTTCAACAAACAAAGACTATCATAATTGATGTGCATGTTGGAAACCTAATATTACAAGATTGTGGTGAGATGTAAATATTTTAAATATTTAGCTACCGTAGGGAATTTGAAGAGTCATAGGAGAATGAGAAACACAGCTTTGGAATATGAAATCAAGGGTCACTTCCTCTTGCATAAATAATTCATTCTCATTTAATAAAATGGAATCCATTATGGATTTATTCCTCTTAACCTTACATTGGTATTAGAGCATGTTTTGTTAACTCCATATTGTTTTCTAGGGTGAAGGGATGATGACATTCTGAGGGACTATTGGGGTGAAGGAAGTCACATCCCATAGGTTGTGGAGATGGACAAAAAAGCAGGTGACAATGGGAAGATTTGTGGTTTTTTGGAAGATGAGTTCTGAGAATTGCAATGATAAAGGCGTGCAATAAGGCATGCACGAGTAAGTATGCATCAAATGCGATGCATTGTATTAAGGGGAAGGGGATATAATACCCCAAAGATAAGCCCCACACACCTGTGATTTTAGTTATTTACTTTTATGGTGGTACTAGATGTCTGGACCATGAACCATTGATATTATGATGAATTTTGTTAATATTATCTTATCATTCTATTATTATTACCAAATAATGGCTAAACATGGAGAACAAACATGGATGGGGGGTCTTGGATTCCACATGTGAAGGGGTTGGGGTTGGGAGTGGTGGCTCCCCTTAAAAAGTACTCTAGTCTTCCTAATTTTGATGTTAGTGGACCACGGTGGTGCCATTTCAACTAATTAACACTTTGCATGCACCCATGCACCCATGTACCATGTACCATGCACATGTAGCCATCCAATTTGAAACCATGCAACCATGCACATGTAGCCATCCAATTTGAAACCATGCAACCATGCACCCTATTAAATCCAATGAACTAGATTAACTGACAGTCAGTTAGAGTCATCTTGGTTATTTTGAGTTGTCTTCAATTAATTAGTGTAATTGTGGTTTAAAGTTAGTTTCCTTCATTTAATTAGATGGAGTTTAGTCATCACTAGTGAATTTGATATTTTTGGGTCAATTCAAATTATCCTAAATGCATGAAGGTGGTTTTATGGAAATTCGAGTCGTTAGGTGGAAGTCAAGATGTCTGCATGCATGGGGAGTAATTTATGGGTGATTTTGAGTCAGTTATGGCGGGTTTGAGTCAGTGTTGACAAATTTGAGTTATCCAATGACTGGGAGTGTGTTTGTTAGTGGTTTATAGTCAGTCTCAATGGATTCAAGTTACTCCATTAAGAACTTGAATGGGTTAGTCAATGGTTTTGAGGAGCACCCAATGATAGAGAGTTGTTTCTAAGTGGTATGTAGTCAATCTCTTGGAGGCAATTCAAATTTGGTCTAGAGGGATTCTAATTTCTTAGAAGGTGATTCATTATTCCATGGTGGAGTTTTTTTGGTCAGTAAAAGGGTTGCTTTGACTAGAATGCAAATTCCAAAGAAGGATTTGGCATATGATTTTACACACAATTTACACCCATTTGTCTTGCAGGTGAAGGAAGACCCTATGAGGAGAATTCAGTGAGTATGTTGATCTATTCTCCATTGAATTTGAATTATCTAGTAGGGGTTCAAATGGTTATTTTGTACCTAGAAGGTCCATAAGTGTTGTGACATGGTGAAGATATTAATTTCACCGTAACTTTGTCTTACATGAGAGGGGGATAATCCTATGCAGAACTCCATTGTTACGCTTGGATTGCAAGAGAGGGGAATAATCATGAGCAAGTATTTTTTTTTTTTGGTGCACTAGGCCTTGTAGGAGAGGGGGCTAATCCTATGCAAGAGAGTTTTATTTGAGGTAAGTGGTTATCTGGGAGAGGGGGTATTATCATGTTAAGGACGATCACATTGACCATAGCTTGTATTTTGGGAGAGGGGGTATAATCCTGAGAAAGAAAGCATAGTGATCATAATATTGTCTTTCAAGAGAGGGGTATAATCCTGAGAAAGAGGGATTATTGATCAAATTTTATATTGAAGTAGGAGGGAAATCCTATGTTACTAGTTTTATCCTCAGGGATTGAGTTAGAAGAGTCCATAACTATGTGAATTCCAAGACCTCAGCTCGGGGGTGACTTGTACAAGTAGATTGGCTTGACAATGTCTAAGGATGGGAGAAAAGTTGTCTGGTTGATGCCAATTGCGCCCTTATAAAAGACAAGTATTTATTCTATTTCTACTCTTTATGTATGTTGTTGTACATGTGCCCATGGAGGATGATAGATCTATGTCATTATATGTTTTTTATTTGTATATATTCTCATGGAAAATGGCTAACCCAATGTTGATAAATTGGAAGCTCACGCAAGAGGTATGTTGATGTGTTAGACTAGCAATTAGTAGCTAGTTTGTTTATGGAATGTATGATTATTAGGAGGTATGATTTGAGGATATTCCATATGGTCATGTATGGTTGTTTTGGATTATATCATCCATTGGATTTATGACTGATATTCAATGTGGAAAAATATGATCCAAAGTAGTGTTATATTTTTTCTATTTTAGGTAGTGTGGATTACTGATTTAATGGTTGTTTTAGAAGACTAGTTGGTTATGGATTATGAATAACTATAGCCTAATATTTGGACATCCATATGGTAATATATGGATGTACTATATCAGTTCATGCATGGGCTTATAGAATAATAATTTTATGCATTATATCTGATAAACATTAGGGTGTAATTCTGCTTCGAGGAAAGTTAGTGATATTGATTTGCTGTGATGTTGGAGACTAGATTGTTTATGACATTATGAGCATTAGATGGATTGATCCCTAGGGAAGACAATATGGCCGTGTATGGTTGTACCAGATTAGATCCAATCTGGGTTTGAAATATGAATTTATTGCTGTAATTCTACTATAGTTAGATGTCTAAATTCTACCCCCACAGATCGATGAAATGTTGAATTGTTTACTATCGAAATTGAATCTTTGTGAATTTAGGAAAATCTGATTTGTTAGTTTTTTGTATGGAAATGGGTGACTTCCCATAGGTGTGATGCTGGTTAGTAAACATGCGAAGAGGTTCTAGCTGAATGTATTCATATGTCATTACATTCCATTGCATGTAGAATGGGGAACTAGGTTGCACTAGAAGGGAAATCTTCCATATTGGTTGAATGTTTTAATTTTTTTTGACTAGTTTGGCATGCCAGCATAACCTTATAGAGTATTATTCTATTGTGCATAGATTACATTTAGCCTTCTCCTTGTTGGGAACCCTGAATACCTGAAATTGGTGTTGTGTCCCAAGGTTGGGTATGCTACATGAATCCTATTGGTGTGCATTCTTAGAGAAGACACGAAAAAATAATTTCACAGGAAGAGGAGGCATATACAACCACAACAAGAGACTAGATTGTCATTGTGGACGATGTGGCAAGAATGGACATGAAACATATCATTGTTATGGGATCCATGGGAGACGATTAAAGATAATCATAACCAAAAGAAAGAAGACAAAGGAAAAGCTTAAGATATTGGTAAATCTCTTGAATCTTCTCATTCCATTAATGCAAACTGTAATATTGGCATAAATGAAGTTGTTTTCAAAACTTCATTTGCTTATTGGAGACAGACATGGCTAGTTGACATTGGTGCATCCTCAACGTGAGCTCTAGAAAATATTTTTTTTGAAGAACATAATGACAATGTAGATGAGGTAGTGTATTTTGCATATAGTTCAAACCTCAAGCCCAAGGGGATTGGCTCCATCAAGCTTAAATTGCTTGGATTCCTTGATTTTATGTTGCATAATTTTCTCTATATTCTAGAGTTGCATAGGAACTTGCTATCTCTTGTGCATATTCGACAGTGGGGCCATTCCATCCACATGTTCGATGGGATTGTTGGTATAAGGATATCCTCTGACAACCAAGTCATCATGATTGGGTATGAATATGGGAAGCTATTGAAGTTGAAAGGCACATCTGCAAGAGCTCATAAGTTTATCCACCTCAGTATGAATATGAGAAGTTGTTGAAGTTGAAAGGAACATTTGCAAGAGCCTAGAATTTTATCTCCCTCTTTAAACATGAAGAAGGTACATTGTCTTCCAGTCTTTTGTGGAATGTTATATATGGGAACATAAACTATGATAGTATGATTGTTGAATAAGATTAGTGTTACTAGTTTTCCCACCATTCCAAATAATTTGACACAATGTGATGCTTGCATTCTTAGAAAACATAATAAGCAACCTTCTATGATTCTAATTTCAGAGCATGTAGAAAACTAGATCTAATTCACTTTGACTTGTGTGTCTGTATGCATGTTATTTATATAAATGGTAAAATGTATATCATGACTTTTATTGATGATTACGCCGATATTTGTTAGGTGTATTTGTTAAAATACAAATCTCAAGGCTTTGAAACATTTAAGAACTTTCATGTATGGATCAAAAATCAAATAGAATTGCATATTGGCTCCCTTCGTACTGATAATGGAGGAGAATATGCATCAAATGAATTTGAATCCTATCTTAGACAACATGGGATTAGGTATAAAACCATAGTTCCATACAATCCTCAATAGAATGTTGTGGTAGAAAGAATGAATAGGACAATATTGAATATGTTATGCTCCATGTTATTTTTCAAGAATGTAGAATAAATTAACGTTTTGGGCTGATACAGTTCTATGTGCAGTTTATTTGAAAAACATATGTCCCACTCATTCTCTTTCAAACAAGAATCCATACAAAATGTGGTATGGCCACATCCCTTTGTTGAGGCATCTCCGGGTCTTTGGTTCCACCTGTTATGCCTTAATTCCAAAGGAACAAAGAAACAAGATCGGTGCAAGGAGTCAAAAGTGCATCTTCTTGGGGTACTCAAACACCACCAATGCAAATTGTCTTTATGATGAGGTAAACACACATTTTATTCTTTCCATAGATTTCGTTTTTCTTGAAATGAATAAAAATGGCGATTTTATTGAGAGGCAGCTTAATGATCTAGATAAAATTTTCCATGTAAAGAACTTTCATGAAGTTGATAATGAGATCCAAAATATTGAAGAGGGAATCCCTATCTTGTGTCAATCTCTCAAATTGTCTTTTGTAGCACCATATCCCCCTCATGAAGAAGTTCTTGCCACTTCATTAGAACATGAGGTTTAATTGGAGGTTATAATTCAAAGGGTTGGAAGACTAAATATCTGAGAGAATAAAGCCTACCATTAGTTGATCAACTTGGAACTTCATGGAAAGGTTTGAAATGGGTCACAAAGACACTTGAAATTGTCCATATTGATGAAGTTGGAATGATGAGAATGATGCCCAAACAAGACAAGGGAGGAGATGTAGATAATTGGAATTCACGTGATGTAGAAGATATGGATGTATCATGCGATTGTGAATTAAACTTGTATGCTAAAATTGAACCAAATTCCTTTGTATACTAGCTACTAATCGTGATGAGTGGAAAGAATACATACAAAATGAGTATGATGCTCTCATTAAGAATGGGACCTAGAAGTTGGTGGACCCTTCATTCCGAAACAAAATAATTGGTTGTAAGTGGGTCTACAAGGAAAAGCACAAGGCGAGGCTTGTGGAAAAATGTTTTCACATGAGGAAGGAATTGAATTTGAGGATACTTTCTCCCCCACAACAAATGGGATACCATCCACACTCTATTGTCTCTAGTTGCACATAATGGGTGGAAAGTTCATCAAATGGATGTGAAGACTACTTTCTTGAATGGAGACTTGAAAGAGAATGTATTCGTGTCTCAAACAAAAGGATTTGTTATGAAGGGAGAATAACAAAAGGCATGAAAACTCATCAAGTCAGTGTATGGCTTGAAACAAGAACCTCACTCACGGTACAAAAAGTTAACTGAACATCTTCTGAAATTAAATTTCAAAAACTTTAATCTTGATGATGCAACATCATTTGTAAATAAAATTGGAACATTTGTTGTATATATTGTGGTGTATATAGATAATATTTTGATGATAGGGAACATTGAAAGCTACATTGCATCCATAAATAAAGAATTGAAGAAGGGATTTGAGATGATAGATTTGGGACACCTTCACTACTACTTGGAAATTTAAGTGACTAAAAATCCTAAGTACATATTCATCTCCCAGCAAAATTATGTTGGTGATATATTATATAGATTTGGAATGACAGAGTACAACCCTCTCGCTACTCCGATGGAACAAAATTTGAAGCTCATGTCAAAAGAAGGAAATGAATTTGAGGATGCAACCAAGTAGAACCAAATTTTGGGAATCCTTATCTACCTTACCACCAGAATATATATTTCATTTGTCATTGGGATCCTTTCCAAGTTCATGTAAAAACCTTATGAAGGACATTGGTCTATTTCCGAAAGAACTCTAAGATACTTGAAGGGGAATAAAGACTTTGGACTCAAATATTCTAAGGTGGATGTGTTCAAACTTACTGGGTATTCTAAATTAGACTTTGATGGTGACAAAGATATGGGAGTGTCCACTTTATGCAACCTCATGAGTTTTGAATCAACATATGTCTCTCGGAGAACATGCAAATAGTCAGTTCCAACAAATTCCACAACAAAGGAAGAATATGTGGCTATTATAGAAGCAAGGAAGGAGATTGTGTGGTTCAAAAAAATACATGAATATTTGCAAGAGAAACATGTGAATCATACTCATCTACTAAATTAAAACACTTATATTGAATATTCCATGAAAGAACCAAGCACATCAACACAAAGTACCATATGATTCGATACCATTTAGAGGTCAAGATAGTTCATTTGAGACATTGTCCCACAAAGGAGAAAATTGTAGACATATTCACCAAAGCACTTGGAAGAGAAAAGTTTGAAAAGTTCAGAAAGATGATTGGACTCATGAACACCCCTTTAGATTAAGGGGCGGGNAGTCATTAGAGAATGAGAAACACATTTTTGGAATATGAAACCAAGGGTCACTTACTCTTGTATATATAATTCATTCTCATTCAATAAAATGGAATCCATTATGAAGTTAATCATATGAGCCTTATAGTTCCCATATATAGCATGCCAAAAAAGACTAGATGACAATGTGCCTTCATCATGGGGAGAGAGTTATGAAAAATGATATGCCGTTGCAGATCTCCCTTTTAGCTTCAACAATATCTCATATTCCCATCCTATCATGATGACCTGGTTGTCAAAATATATCCTTATCTCAACTTTTCCTTCAACCATTTGAATGGAATGACCTATCTTTCGAATGCACACAAGAGACAATAAGTTCCTTTGCGACTATGGGAGATGGAGAAAATTATGCAACAAAAAGTATGGGAATGCAGGTAATTTGAGCTTGATGGTGCCACTTACCCTATGTTTAAGGCCTGATTTATCTGCAAAATATACCATATCATCTACATTTCCATTCAATTATTCAAATAAGTCTCTTTTAAAAGTCATGTGATAGGTAGCACTAGTGTCAAGCAACCAAGTATCTCTCCAATAAGAAAATGAAGAACTGAAATTAACATCATTTACACCAATATTGCAATGTGCAATAATGAAATGAGTAGATTCAAAATATTTACTTAATATAGGAGCTTCACCTCTTTCTTCTTTTCACTCCTTTTTTCTGTGATCTTCTCCCATGCAATTTTACATGTCTTTACCTCATGTCCCTTCTTTCCACACTAGACATACTGGAGATTAGATCTCTCATTGTGGTTATATCTACCCTCTGCATTATTTCCTAGGATAGGAAATTATTCTTCCATTTTTTCTTTTACCATCATCTCCTCTAGAAGAATCATGTGGTTAATTATTCTCTTGATTATCAAGAAACACAACATTTTTAGTGGGTTAAACTGTCTTCTTTCCAAAATATTTTTCTCATTATGAAATTTTCTCCACCAAAGTGTTAAATTTGAGGTACTTTAGTGGGTCACTAGCTTGAAGTGACTCAATATAGTGGGAATATGTTGGGTAGAGGACCTTGATGAAGTCAATGAGAGAAATATCTACCTTCTCACCATATGCATCAATTTCATGCATAATGGATTTAATTTATGATGCTAAAGCCACGGGGTCATTATCCTTCAACCCTAGGTTGAAGAGTTTCAACAACAATTGAATGAGATCCAATTATGAGTATGAGGCATACAAATCCTTCAATTTATGCAAAGCACCGTAAAAAAATGTAATATACATGATATGATGACTCACCTCTTCACTTATTGTAGCAACAATCAATGCATAGGATTTCTTGTCTTTGTTCTTCTATATTGCAATCTCTTTGTCTATTGTAGGATTTGTATGTTCACTCTCATTTTGTCCTTCACAAATTCCATCCCACAGGTTGTTAAAAATAAGAATGTGCTTGGTATTCCTAATCAATTATGGATATTTATCTTTGTCATTGAGCATCGCACTGGCAATAGCGACAAGATAATGCATCTTCATGAATAAAATCATTTCAGACATAAGTATTCTCTTAAGAAAAAGACACAAAGATGGAAATGCTATCTACATGATCTACAATACAATCTCTATGATACAAACTGTGCAATATAATCTCTACAATACAATAGTTGAGGTTATTAATTCTACTATGAGTTTATTCATGTACTCTAAGCTTACATTGAGGAGATGAATACCTTCAACAATGGTGTATGCTTAATACCAATATGCGAAGGTAGATACTAGCTAATTCAAGTAGATATACCACCATGGTAACAAAGTAATATGAAAATGTAATTCCAAGGAGCAAGGAGATGAATACCAAATATCATGCATACCAAGGTCCAACATTCTCATCAAGATACCAGTTTGCATCCATAATTCATGGTCACAATTTCACAAATATGTAATAGTTGCAGGTGAGGGTAATACCAATGTCACTTCCAATAGCATGGTACATTATATGGATGAGATGAATGCAATGCATATACCACTCATCCCACTATCACACAGATCAATTGCAATAAAACACATAGGATATAAAGAACGGTTTGCATGTGAATCATACCAGAATGGCATGCATAGGTGATACTTGATGTCTTGGTGCATAGGTGATACCACTACCAACAAAATGATACAATGGAATGAATACCTCATAACACATAGTGGTGGTGACATGAAGACTCCCATGCACCATACTGGAGGTATTACACTAGATGACCACGCAATACAGACACCACACAATACCATTGAGGATATCATGATGATATGTAGAGGTAGTTGTACACAAAAGCAATAGAACAAGTTATAAGACATGAGATAACATAAAATAGGGTTACATTGAGGTAATAGAACAAACACCAATGGAAATCCATGCAAAGGAGTTGTCTACACCACACAGAGGAGAGATAACACATGAGTATGTAGGTTTAAAGGTAACTTGAGGAGACATAAACATACATGCAAGTGATTGAAACACAGTTTAAGACAATGTGTAGAGTTGAGTTACATAAATATAGTTTGAGACTATATGCATAGGTAGTAGATTGAGAGGATATTAGCTAGAGCAACCTCAAAGAAATCATCGAGTTATGACAATACCAAGACTCTGATACCGCTGTCAAGGTTGGGGTAACTCTTATAATTAGACAATTTTCATTTACGAGAATCACATATAAATAAAAATAAGAATGAAATTTGGTTTTCATCTTCTAAGAGGTCCTTTAAACTTCATGACGACTTCAATTTATTTTTAGGTAAATGTGTACAATAATCTAATATTTTCGATATAACATAATCCCTAAAAATTAGATATCTAACATTTGCATTGTTTTTTATTTATTACTATTATTTTTATTATTATTATGGATTATACATGCTTATAAAAATGAATGCAATAATTATAAGTTAAAGTTAAATATACTTATTATTCTTTTAGTTGAAGGATTAAGTTATACTAGTGTTAAGTTTCATCCTTGTCCATTGTAAACATGTCTAATATACTAGTCATTGAGTGTCCATGGGATTACGTCACATGACTTTTTAATGCCATATATGTTTTATAGTTCATATCTATTTAATAAATTTTAATTTTAGAAATTTAAAATTGGTTCTTTCAAAACATAATTATTAATATGTCATTAAATTATTTCATATGAATTTAAAATATATATATATAATATAAATTCAAAGTTTTACATTTCAAATGCCATACAAATGATTATATAACATTGATAAGATTAAATGAAACATGTGTTAGGAGCTATAGAAGGGAAAACATTTGTTTAATATTATTTTGATGGAAGATTTTGTAGTGATTCAATTCCTTGATTACTTATGAACTCCATTTAACTTCATAAATGACTTGTTGTGACGACGTTGTTATCTCTTTTAATAATTACTATTATTTTCGCTTATATTAGTTAACGATAAAGTGATTAGGCTTGTATTAATTGGAATATCCAAATTCAAAAGGCAAAAGTGACATCTATATATTCCAGGCCAAAGTGACATCTATATATATCTAATAGTAAAATGTGTTAGAAAAAAAACATTATAAATTTCAACAATTAGATTTGTTATCTGTATATATATATATGAAGGTATAATTTTAGGCTGAATTTTATTATTGTTGAACATTTTTTATATAGAAATGAGGTGACCTTTGGTTTTTTATGTGCCAAGGTAAGTGCCTCCTAATTTTTGTATTTATAAGAACCTAACCTTATAGATTAGGATTTCAACATCCCCTTCTCAATCTGAAGGGGTATTTATGAGTTTAAGCATCTTTATAAGCTTTTCCATTTTTTTCTCTTCCAAGTGCTTTGGTAAAATGTCTACAATTTGTTTATTGGTGGAACAATGTCTCTAGTGGATTGTTTTGGCCTTTACATGATATTGAATAAGACGATACTTCATGTTGATGTGTTTGGTTTGATCATGGAATTTGGGATTCTTGGACAACTTGATTGCAAAAGTATCTCCAATTAGTAGAGGAGTATAATTCACTTGTTTCTCATGCAAATCTTGAAGTATTTTCTACCTCTATTGTGGAATATGCAGGACTTGATTGTTTGCATGATCTCCAAGAGACAACTATTGATCTAAGACTCATGAGGTATCCTATAGTATATAGTCTAGTCTCTTTATTGCCATCAAATTTTGAATTAGAATACTCAATCAGGTTGAATTCATTCACCTTAGGATACTTGAATCCAAAATCTTGAGTCCCCTTCAAGCATTTTAGAACTCTTAGCAGACAATGTCCTTCACAATATTTTTGCATGAACCTGGAAATGATCCCAACAATAAATGAAATATCTGGAATGGTGGTGGTAAGGTAGATAAGAATCCCTACATGTTTTTTTTTACATTGTTGCATCCTCCAATGCATTCCCTTCTTTTGATGTGAGCTTTAATTTATGTTCCATTGGAGTGGAGAGAGGATTACATTCTGTTATTTCAAAAATTTCCAACAATTCTCCACTGTATTTATTTTGGGAGATGAATAAGTACTTAATATTTTGATTTACTTCAATTCCCAAGCAGTAGTGAAGTTGTCCCAAATATGTCATCTCAATTCCCTTCTTCAATTATTTCTTTATGGATGCAATATAGTTTTCATTCTTCCTTGCCATCAAAAGATCATATACATACACCACAATATATTCAACAGATCTTCCAACTTTCTTTACAAACAATGTAGCATCATCAAGATTAAAATGCTTGAAATTTAACTTCAGAAGATGCTCAGATATATTTTCTTACCATGTGTGAGGTTCTTGTTTTGGGCCATACAATGACTTGATGAGTTTACATACCTTTTGTTCTTTCCCCTTCAAAAACAAATCCTTATGGTTGAGACATGAAGACATTATATTTCAAGTCTCCATTCAAGAAATCAGTTTTCACATCTATATGATGAACTTTCCACCCATTACGTGTAGTCAAAGAGAATAAAGTGTGAATGGTAGCCCATTTTTCTATTAGGGAGAAAGTCTCCTCATAGTCAATTCCTTCCTTCTCTGTAAAACCTTTTGACACAAGAATTACATTTTGCTTGTCAAGTGAGCCATCTGCTCTATACCTATTCTTGTAGACCCACTTGCAACCAATTGGTTTGGTTCCAAATGGAGGGTCCACCAACTCAGAAGCCCCATTATTAATTAGAGCACCATACTCATTTTGTATGTATTCTTTCCACTCATCACAAGAAACAACTTCTTTAAAGGTTTGGTTCAAGGTTAGAAGACAAATTCTATGCATAATCATATGAGACATCCATATCTTATACATCACCTAAATTTGAATTATCGACATCTCATCCATCATCTTGTTTGGTTGAACTTCTTGATACCATATTTATAACCTCATAAGAATGGACACTTTCAAGTGTCTTTGTGAACCATTTCAGAACTTTTCATGAAGGTTTAAATTGCTTAGTTGGTGATGCTTCATTCTCTTCAAGATTCAATATTTCAATCCTCTTAAAAACATCATCCAATTGACCCTTATGCTCTAATGAAGTGGCATGAAATTCTTCACGATGAGGGGATGGTGTTGCAAAAGATGATTCCAGATATTGATCGAAGATAGGGACCCCCATTCAATATGTAGAATCTCATGATCAACTTCATGAAAGGTTTTTGCATGGGTAAATTTTTCCTTACGATCAAGATGCCTCTCAATATACTCATCATTTTCATTCATTTCAAGAAAAATGAAATCTCTGGAAATAATATTTTTTTTTGTTTACCTCATCATGTAGGGAGTATGCCTTGGTGGCGTTTGAGTACCCCAAGAAGATGCACTTTCGACTCCTTGCACCAAGCTTGTTTCTTTGTTCCTATGGGATTAAGGCATAACATGTGGAAGGAAAGACCTTGAGACGCCTCAACGAAGGGATGTTTCCATACCACATTTGATGTGGAGTTTTGTGTCCAACAGTGTGATTTGGACTTATGTTTCTCAAATAAATTGCACATAAATTTGCATCACCACAAAACATTAATTTGGAATTCTTGAAAAATAGCATGGAGTGTACCATGTTCAAGAGAGTGATGTTCATTCCTTTTGTCACACCATAAAAGACTAGTTGACAATGTACCTTTATCATGTTGAGAGAGTTAGGAAAACTTTTGAGCTCTTGCATATGTTCCTTTCTGCTTCAACAACTTCCCATATTCACTTTTTAGTCATGATGAGCTGGTTGTCAGAGGACTTCCTTATCTATACTACCCCATCGAACATGTGAATGGAATGGACTTCATGTCGAATGTGCACTAGGGACAACAAGTTTCTCTGCAAATCTGGAAAATAAAGAACATTACGCAACAAAAAAATATGGAATCTAAGAAGTTTGAGCTTAATGGAACTTATTTCCTTGGGATTGAGGTTGGACTTATATACGAAATACACCACCCCATCTACATTGTCATTCAATCCTTCTAAAAAATATTTTCTAAAATTTACGTGGGAGCTTGCACTAGTGTCAAGCAACTATGTATCTGACCAAGAAGAAAATGAAGTATTGAACATAACTTCATTTAGTCCAACATTACAATGTGCAACAATAAAGTGAGCAGATTCAAGAGCTTTTCCAGTCTTTAATGTTTTACCTTTATCTTATTTCTTTTCCTCTTTCTTATAATGATATTTCCCATGTATCCCAACAATGATCTACAACATGTCCATCCTTGTCGTAGTGAGTACAATGATGATTAGATCTTTAACCTTGATTATATCTACCTCCTTGCCTCTAAAACTATTTCATCCAAGTCCTCTTTTACTACCTTATCTTCTGGACGAATCATTGAATTGTTTCTTCTCTTCCTAAGCAAGACACACAATCTCTCCAATAGGTTGAGTTGTTTTCTTTCCAAATGCTTTCTCAAGTTCTGTAATCTTCTCCACCAATGTGTCAAATGTGAGGGACTTCATTTGACCACTACCTTGCAAGGACTCAAGGTAGTGTGAATATGAAGGGTAGAGGTACTCTATAAAGGATGTGAGTGGAAGGTCTATCTTTACTCTAGTGGCATCAATGTCATGCATGATGGCTTTGATTTCAAACACAATTCGCAGAGGGGGCACCTTTATAGAGGTAGAGGTTAACTAGGAGCAATTTCCTATAGAGGAAATGGAGGTTGAGTGGGAGAAACTTGCCTAAAAAATGGGACAAATAGTTTCACTTGGATGTTGTGGAGAAAATGGAAAACTGGTAGAGACTATCCACACATAGATATAATTTGCAGAAAAAAAAAACGCACATATAATGATCCAATGCACATATACAATATACAAAAATAAGGAGATCTAATGATCCAATGCACAAATACAATACACAGGAAAAAACAAAATGTGGTGTATATATAATATATAAAATGATACCGTCCTAGCCCTTCTCAAACTCCATGAGAATTTGTTGTAAGTGGGAGTATCTCCATTTGGTATCTATCCTTTGTTAAGCAAAGCCCTAAACAGTGAGCATGGTATTACGATACCAAATGGATGAATATGTAGGTTACACACATAGATGGCAGCCAAGGTTTATAACTTCCCTCTTAAGTAACATATCACGTAGAGGAATCCCACAAAAGGAATGCCTAAGTAGAGAGTAAATTAAATGGCAGGTGAATGGCAGACTAGGGAGACAATGCCAGATCGAGGGTGCAATTCTAGACCGAGGGAATATGCCAGAGAGGGAAGAGGGCGGAGCTGACAAGACATGAGGAGTTGTGGTAGATCATGAGCTCTGGTTCCAATTGATGGTATAACTCCAGGATGAATTTTATTGTTGGCGAACATTTTATTTATACAAAGAGGCGGCCTTTGGCCTTTCATGTACCAAAGTACGTGTCTCCTAGTTACAATTATTTACAAGAACCCTAACCCTATGGATTAGGATTTCAACAATATACATATACACATACATACACGACCCTACTCACCTCATACTAATTTGGAATTACACAAAACATTTTGGAAGCTGTGATCTATAAACTACAGATGTTGCAATGGTGATCTTGGATAACGAGGTGTTTTTGGGTTTCTTTTTGGGAACATGGGTCAAACTTGTTTGGCCTAAATCACCTTAGAATGATTTTGGAACTACACAATCTCTTTTTTGAAGTTGTAATTTATACACTACAAGTATTGTGGTAATGCTTGGGATAATGATTAACTAGATGTTTGGGTTTCCTCTGGGAACATGTGTCAGAATTTTGGATATATTTTATATATTTTGGGGTTTATGGGTCTATAAAAGACACTCAAGTTATGGAGCTAAAAAGCACTTCTATAAAAAAAAGACTCTGAACAAACTTTCTAGAGAATGTAATTTTATTATTTATTGATAAAATTAATTTTTTTCCTTGGAAAAAAAATATACACATACAGACACATATAAAACATTATGTTTTTATTATTATTTTACAATCTCTTATACACATGTATTTTTGCGCCGAGAGGCGCTCTACAGCCCATTA
Organism: Pseudotsuga menziesii; assembly: GCA_001517045.1. Classification (NCBI taxonomy): domain Eukaryota; kingdom Viridiplantae; phylum Streptophyta; class Pinopsida; order Pinales; family Pinaceae; genus Pseudotsuga; species Pseudotsuga menziesii. Next base: position 116,289 of record LPNX010926888.1, read on the forward strand.
TGAGGGGGATCTTGTAACGTTATGTGGAAGATCTTGTAACGTTTCTCGATATTATGTTGTAACGTTTGTTACTAACAAAATAATAAAAAATTAAATTTTAAAACGTCAGTTAGAAAAACAACACAATATACCTAACAAAATAATAATAATAATAATAAATTGAATTATCCACAAAAAAATGTTGGCATTGTCCTAAACAACCAATGGTTTTATTGTACATGGTTTAGGAGGGCCTTGCAAATGGTTCTAAAACCACATGCAAGGCTTCCTAAACAACCCATGGTTTTTATTGTACATGGTTTAGGAGGGCCTTGCAAATGGTTTTAAGACCATGTGTAGGGCCTTCTAAACAACCCATGGTTTTAAGAGGGCCTTGCACATGGTTTTAAAACCCTGTATGGGGAAGATATTGTAATGTTCGTTCCTAACAAAATAAAAAATAATAAAAAATTATATGTAGGCCATGAATAAGATTTAATATTAATAATAAAAATATTATATGTCCACCATAAATAATACTAAATATTAATAATAAAAATATTATATGTTGACCATAACTAATATTAAATATTAATAATAAAAATAGTATATGTCTACATTAAATAAAAATATGTGTCTTTTGGTTTGAATCAAATCAATAACTCCTTGAGTGCAATACTTAATAAGAGGTTTACATCTCGAAAGATTTGATCCCTCTCCACTTTTGATAGAGCTTGGGATTTGGATCTATGTTGGTTATTAACTTCTAATAGTGGGAATCATTATTGAAAGGAAATTGTGCTTGTAAAAATACATATTTTCTTTAGTGAATTGATTTTTTTTTTAAATGGTTTGACTTTAAATTCTATACAATTTATTTATTAACTATTTATTAAATAATTAAATGGTTTTTATTTATTTAAAAATTCATAATATTTAATATTTCTATAATGAATATAACTAATTTCTAGATAATTGTTTAAAGAACATTATTAAAATTTATAAACAATATCATGATTTTTTAATAAGCGTTTAGTCTAAAATTCTAAAGTTTAGGTTGGAATAGGCTGATATTGTAAGTATTATTTTGAAAAAATCCTGTCCTATTAAGTTTCGGAATTTTGGGCGGGCCAGGGGTTTCTAAGAGTGTTGCAACATTGTGATTAAAACACGGTTAAATTTTGGTTTTGCAACATGAAAAAATCGAATTCTGGTAAAAAAAATGGTTGTTCAATCCAAATTGTCGAATTTTTAAATGTCTCCATTAATAAGTGACTTTTAATCTCCTTACCACAAATAATAAAGAGAATTGGCCTATGTTGACTTGGCTTTGTTAGTTAATGACTTATAAGGATATGTAAGATATCCTTGGTATTTCAAAACCAGCATAGCCAATAAATCAATCTCAAAGCTTAAAAAAGAAGAAAATCTGTGTTGTAACATATCTCTGTCAAAAAATATGAAGCAAAAAAATAAAAAGAAAAAAAAATTAAACAACCATAACGATGAAAGCATCACTTGTAGCATAGTAATATTAATGTTGGCTCCCCAAACAATATGAATAAAGAGATTCATTAATAAATTAAAAAAATAATAATACAAGGGAGAAGGGAGTTACATCCTAAATGCTCAAATTCCAGATAGCATCGGAGGCAGAGTAAACAAGCCATTAGGCACTATTCAAAAATCCTCTAAGGAACACACTGGAGCATGAACAAATATTAATTACCTTCTTACCATTAATTACCTTCTTACCATGGGGACCATGGCATGGAAGACAAGCTAGTTACATTCTTCTTTTGGGAAGCAAAAGTGAGAAAGGACATGAAATAAAATGTTTCGAAAACAAATCCTCCACCATTGATTCTGAAAAGCTGAAAAGCATAGTGTTAGTGGGTTTAACAAATGTGCTTCCATACAGGGTTGGAATTTCAAAAGACGGACACTGTCAAAATTGTCGGTAACAAACAAAATCTGAAACGTTTTCTGTATTTTAAGCCAGATTTTGACAGTCTCGGCAAAATCTTAGCTATATTTGACGGGTAAATTGACCCATGACGGGCGTTTACCAGTCAAATTCCATCCCTGCTTCCATAGAGCATTCCAAGAACACAATTGAATAGGGTGACACATGGATACCTTGAAAAATCGTGCGTAGACATTACCTTGTATATTCCCAAAATGTTGCCCTGCAAACAATTCCAAATAAATTTGGTACTTGATCTTATAAAAATATTTTTGTTGAACAGTCTAATGAAAACTTTACTTGCAACATTTAAGAAATATTAACAATTTTTATAGATGATTGCGTCGAGAGGCATTCAATATGGAGAGATCTTGTAACGTTAATGTAACGTTATGTAACATTCCTCTTATAAATGTTGGACATAGATAATAATAATAAATTCTTATGTTGTAACATTACAAGACTAACAAAATAATAAAAAATAAAAATTTAATTATCCGCAAAAAAATGTGGGTCACAAAAAAACAATAAAAAGTAAAAATTTAATTATCCTAAAAAAAAATGTGCATCACAAAAAAAACACAATATGGGGAAGATGTTGTAATGTTCCTACTTAACAAAATAATAAGAAGATGTTGTAATGTTCCTACCTAACAAAATAATAAAAATAAAAAATTGAATTATCCGCAAAAAAAATGTTGGCCTTGCACATGGTTCTAAACAACCCATGGTTTTATTGTACATGGTTTAGGAGGGCCTTGCAAATGGTTTTAAGACCATGTGCAAAGCCTCCTAAACAACCCATGGTTTTAAGAGGGCCTTGCATATGGTTTTAAAACTATGTATGGGGAGATGTTGTAATGTTCGTTCCTAACAAAATAAAAAATAATAAAAAATATTATATGTCGCCCATAAATAATCTTAAATATTAATAATAAAAATATTATATGTGGACCTTAAATAAAAAGATGTATCTTTTGGTTTGAATCAAATCAATGACTATATATAAAACACACCAAAGTTGATAGCTCATTGAGTGCAATTCCTAAGAAGAGGTTTGCACCTTGAGAGATTTGATCTCTCTTGGCGCTTGATAGAGCCTAGGATTTGGATCTATGCTGGTATATAGAGCGCCACTGAAGTTACATTGCCTATTTTATTTGATAAAAAAAACAATGTATATGTTCAATGAATCACGTTTCTAACACATAAATTTCTCATTTGATTAACTTGATATATAAAATAGTTGCTCTCAGTCACCCAAACTCAATTCGAGGGAGCACAGACGTAAAACACATGGAGCTCCTCCGTTGTGAAGTCTTTTACTTTTTGCTATTGCTACAGCGAAGACACACAAAATCGCTAGCAATACCAGAAACAAAAGTGTGTTTCAACGAACACAAATACAAACAGACAACAAAATATGATAGTCCCCAAGAACTGTGTCGGTTAGATAGCATGTCCTTGCGCTTTTCATTAGTTGTAAGAGGTAATGTGGTCATTTATGAAATATTTAGATTTTAAATTAATTTTTTTAATAGTTTAAAGGAGTAGTTTATTTGTTTTATGTTTTTTATTTTATTTTTAGTTTTTGGTTAGAATTTGGTAATGTTTTTTTGGTAAAATCCAAATTTAGAAGTATTTCATTTATGTTTTTGAATGCTTAAATGAATTTAACACCCTCAAATATCCTATGACACCTGGATTATGAAATTCCCATAACTAATATATAGGATTTTAAGATTTTTTTTTTAGAAAATTTCAACCATCTAATAAAATAAGACAAATAATATACTCAAAAATATAAAATATTTAGATTACACCTAATTCAAATGTCTTTTCCAAAGATTGAAGTTTTATCAATAACATCTTTTACCAATAAAAAAAAATTAAAATATTAAAATTTGAAAATACTAAAATTTATTTTTATTTAAAATAAAATCAATTTAATATAAGTTCTCCGAGAAACATAATCAAACATTATAAAAATATGAAAAAATCAAACAAACTAAATCGAAGTCACAGCACTCTGAGCTCTCATCGCAGGGATAAATATTTGTAATGAGGTATTTCCCTCGCGTCTAATTGTTAGTACAGTATGATAAAACAAAATTCAAAATATTAAATTGTTTTTTTTATTAATGTGACATGCATGTATGTATAATCAGATTGAATTTATTTTATTAGGAAATGTTGACTTTTATTGTGAGAAAACTATTATTGAAATAGAGATTGACTTCACTTGATTAATTAAGTTTTGATTAAAAAAATAAATAAACTGAAATAAATAAAAATATATATAGATGAGCTAGAGATGAACTTACACAAGTGAAATGGTTGTTACATAAAGAAGAAATGGTGTTAGCTTTCCACCCGACCATTTGCACCGATCGGACGACCGGCAATGTCAGATGTGACAGCTCACGCGAGCCAACCGGCAATGTCGGATGTGACAGCTCACGCGAGCCAAGTCGTCCGATCGGTGCAAATGGTCGGGTGGAAAGCTAACGCCTAAAGAAATCTAGATGAGGGATGCATAGAAAAATACATTAATGTTCTATTTTGGGTCCAAGGGAATAAAGTACACTTGCCCAACAATCATTGAATAATACGTCCAAGTTAAACCGTTACACAAACAAACATAGACTTAAAATTAAGGAAATTATTAGAATGTTATCTTATTCACATAATTATAATATAATAATAATAACATAATTCAAAAAGCAGTTTATTGTTGTAAAATAATGCTTTTTACTGTATACATTATAATTGAAATGTAATGTTTTTGATTCTCTAGAATTTCAAGCTTTGCATGTTTGTTTTTTTTTTTTTTAGAAGGAAAAAAGCCTGACTTTGTTATTCAATTAGCGAATCAAAGGGCATCTGACATGCTTCCCTTATCAATAGGGCTACAATCAATAAAAAACAAGTATGAAGTCTGTTACAGCTAGTAACCTGGAACAAGTCTCAAGGAACTCTCGAGTGTGCAATGGGGAAGGGGCCCGGACTATACATCAAAAAGTATAAAGAAAGCCATGGCATCATGAAGACATACAATCGTAACCTGTCCCCACTAGTCATACATATTGGGGACATAAGAAGTGCAGAGATTCTATCAATAGAGCCCGCTCCATATACAATGAACCACAAAGGGGTGCATAAAAAAACAGAGCAACGATCCTTCACCGAGCTCAAAAGAGATAGAAAGAATCAAATAAGACCAAATGGCCCTCAAGAACCTCAGAGAAATTACCACATCCAAGAGCCAAAGACATGGCAGATTTTGATAGTCTGTTTGCAAGTTGATTGTGTTCTCTATATGTATGACTAAAGGACAAGTGAAGAAAACAAGAGATGAGTCTTCTTGTATCCATACACCAGTGACTTAGATCCGGAGGATCCAAGGAGGCATGAAAGTTTGCCCAATTTATGATAACTGCTGAGTCTCCAAATATATTCAAACATGGGATCCCCATCAATTTTGCCACAGACAACAGAGCCCATAGTGCCATCAATTCAGCTTTTGTATTTGTACAAATGCCCGCCCCCATTGCAAACTCAAAAGAATGAGACTCGTTCAGGACCAAGCTAAAACC
>LPNX010926890.1:0-10731 GCA_001517045.1 Pseudotsuga menziesii
TAAATAGTCTTTCTCCCTCATCATGCCTATCGAGGTAGGCATCTTCATCCCCATTTAATTTATATATCCTTTTAACTCTCCTTTATTACTTTATGGAGGCTTAGTTTGTCGTCTTCTTTCTTCCTTATGGAGGACTTATATCTATCATAGATAGATCTTTAGTTTATTAATACTTTTCCTTTTTCCATAAATTTTCCTTTGTCTTTATGATATGATTTATTAGAATTTCACCTAACTTTCATGTTTCTCTTTGGGTGGGGCCTTGGAACTTGAGCTCCTCACCCAGAAGCCTCATACAACAATATGCAAAGGTACAAATTATTCCAGGGCGTAGGAGAGGGATATTATATCCTCCCCCCCTAAAAGAAAGAACATCGTCCTCGGTGTTTCTTGTTTCTTCGACAAAAACTTTTTATTCTTCCCTGGAGTCATCTCTTCTTGCTTTGCCTTGTTCGAATTTCTCTTTTGGGTTATTCTTTTTCGATCCTTGTGGGTTCGTAGGACCTGCAAAAATTGGATCTACCCAAATTTCATAAATAAGAGTCAATTCATCATGAAATGAAATGAGCAAGCCCTTTTTTTTCAGCATCATAACTACAACTTATTCCTTACAGTGATTCATGTCCAAATCACAATTTAAACAAAAGTCATAGATTTCTTTTTCATTGTAACAATCTGCAATCTTTTCTAGTGTTCATTGGTGCCGTAATACCCAATTATTTTCCAGAATGCAATTGATACATCAATAAAACATAACAACTAGCATTGACCTTTGAGACAATGTAGAAATCCCATTATACAATTCTCAGAACATATCAGTTCTATTGGCAATAACATATTACCTTATCGGTACAAGTTTTTACCTGCAAAGCACATACCTTTTCCGCATTGTTCCTTTCTTTGGATGTCCTCCATCCCAGCACGTCAAGTGCCAACAGTACTTCAAGTACCAATTCAAGCCACCCAACACAAGGACGATACCCTGTACCCCTCTTAGCGGTATCTCCTTTAGGGTGCTTCACCAAGCTGAGGCACTCCGTTCTCGCACACCTCCACAGCACCTAGAGGTTATTCTCTTCACAGAGTCCCCCAACTCATGCGACAGTCCTCTAATGTGTGCGGAATGAGTCTTAACCACATGTCTTACATCTGGGCATCCCCAGAATGAATAATGGTCCCTCGCTGGCCCGGGGGAAAACAAGGTAGATTTTAACCACTACCTCATCACCACTCCCTCTTCTGGTGATAACTTTATACACATGAGATTTAACTCATCATAGTCCTGGAGCTTTAGCACTCCTCAGGGCCACAATTTCCCTTGCCTGCAATCAATTTGTAAGTGGTCAGTTTATCAAAGAAACATCGAATTCTTAGCATACAGCATGTCTTGCTTCTTTTCTCATTCAGCAGATAAGAGCTTTTTCAATTTATTTTAAATACCCAAATTGACATGAAGGCATTCACAAGATGCCACAAGACCCTTTCAACTGCTTATAACAATACAATTCGCAAGGAATCACATAAAAACCTGAGAATTTTGACAAGGAAAACCCAACTTTACCACTTTAACTTCAGTTTATTACAACAGAAAAATTCACTCACTGTTGCAATGTTATACATACTACTTTGAACTTTTAAAATGCTTGTTAATGACATAAGACCAACATCCAAAATTTGTTAGCAATTCTAACCAAAGTAAATTGCCTGCAATTAGCCTCACCATAATAAGGTCAGAAAATCCCAATCGAAAGACCAATTAAACAACTTGTAATGTCCCCGCTACATAGCGTTAATTTATTATGATTACATATGTACATTGTACCTGCTTCTGGTGAGGAGCTCAAGCCCAAGGCCCCACCAGAAGCAAAAGCGTGTAGCTTAACCATGTTAACTACCTAAGTTGAAAAGTTAGGAGACAAAAGGTAAGGACACAACTTAGCAGGGGGCCAAGTAAACCCATGAGGACAAATGATGATGAGGGATGTTTAAGACTATGGTATCTGATAGAATTCTGATTCCTTGCCGTACTAGCCCAATTAAAGAAAATACCATAGCCTAGTTAATTGAATTTAAATAATGTTATCCACGATACCTCGACAAAGGGTCAAGGACTTGTCGAAAAAAAAAAAAAACTAAAAGATCCTAAAGAACTAACTATTGAGGAACTATGTGATATAGTCACCTCAATTTGAAAAGAAGAGGGTGTCATCATGACACCTCGATTTAATATTGGGAACATTGGTAATGTACCTGGAATATTATACAGATTAGGGTAAAGAGTTTAGAGAACCCTTTATCTTTCATAAAAGAAAAGAAAAGTCTAGATCAATAAGGTTGTAAGAAAAGAAGAATCGTACAGAACCTAAGATCAATAATAGATAACAATTAAATAATCTAGCAAGTGTGTCACTCTATAATGTTTGATAGATGTAATGTTCATAGGTTCATTCTATCATCAATCTCACGTAGCCCTTTCGCTTTTGCTCTAACTTTTCATGGTTTAAGTTGTGAGGAGGTTCAAAAGTATGATTAATGGCTAATTTAAAAATAAGCCTCTTGGTATATATTACAACTAGTAACAATAAATAAAAAAAGGGGTTAAGAACCTGTATACTAATAGTCAATGAAACCGTAAACGAGGCTAGGAGAAAAATGGGCCAGGATTCTCTCAAAAAGAGAAACGTGTAGTAACTTGGAAAAGAATGAAAAGGGGCAAAAAGGAAAAAGAACCCAAATAAGGAAAAAGAGAAAAAAACAGATCCCAACGAAGGATAATGTTTAGGCATGGTCTCCACGTGGCATTACCTCTGGTTTTTCAGCACCGATTAAGGAGAATATCTTGGGCTGCGAAAGTAGTTAAAGGAATAGGAGGCGAAGGAAAGGGACGCTCTCTCGGAACTTTGTGTAGCAGTCCTGCGTCTGTGATCCCTTCTCACGACGAATGTATGTTGTTCTCTGGAACAGACCATGTGTAGAGAGAAGGGGGCGAGTATTTTCTCAGCCGTATGGAGGATCGGTGGCAGGATCGTAGAATGAGGATACGGTGCCATGCCTCCGATGAATGAACGGGCCGTAAGGGTATTTTCATAGCAGCTCAACGTGTTCAAATGGAACTGCGATTTGGGGGAGCTTTGATCATATCGAGGATAAGATAAGGGTCGATAATCATATGCATGTGACCGTTTCTGGCATTCTCTGTAATCGGGGAATCGCCTGGAGATTCAGATCTGAGCCTTAATGTTTATGTTTCGTATCTAAGGTATGCGATCGGATGCACTGTCTCATCTCTAAGCTATGCGATGTCTTTATTTTTGTAGTTATATCCAGTTTATATAACCTGTAGATACCGAATGGTTGGGGTCTGATTGTATACTTTTACATTCTAGATGTTTGTGATTCCATAAACGAATCTGAAATTATTATACACTACAGATGTCGACTCTATACAATTTAAACCATTTCCATTTTACCTAGAGTCATATCTATACGATCTCATTGTACATCTGCGATTAGGGTTTTTAAAACTATGTTTTAGTTTCCCTTAATCCCTAGTAAAAACATGCAAAGGGTATCGTGGCCAGTGTCTTGAGTTAAAAATCAGAGCGTTGAAAGGGGGATTGGTTCATCCTCCAGATCTGCGATGGAGGGATGGTGTAGATTCCATAAAAGTACTCTTAACGGTCGACAGCATTGGTTAGGTATCACCCAATGCTGCTACGCGTTTTCTCCTTAATCTTTTTTGACCTAGCTTTGGAACATTAAAATACCAGAATCGAGGGACCCAATAAGAGGGAAAAATCATCCCATCAGATCTCAAGATATGAACGCTAAAGATATGACAGAGGTCGATCTTTTCTGGGGATTGGGATTGGAGGTTTCCGATTTTATTTCTTTTGTTGGTATTCTACATCAAAAATACTGTGAATGCAGAATATGGACTACGATTGATTGTTTTATTGTGGATCTGAGTTCGATTTCACATTTGAAATGCTGCGACTGCAATGATGCTGATTACGTTTTGTTTTTGGGGTTCTGGGTCTGAGGAATTGTTAGATTCTTTCTCTGTCTTGATATTTATTATAGATCTGAGTTAGTCGATCTATTCCTTGCCATGGGATTGAAGGTATGTTGATCTACCGATTGTGTATTGACAAACGTTATGGATGTGAGATCTGAAAGTATAGAATTACAATGGCCAAAACATAATCATGACTGTAATCAGTTTGTAGCAATATTTTTTTACCTATGGTGTTGATAAACCTCTGCTGGTACCCCATAGGACTGAATCTATTAATTATGTTGGGCATCAATACCATTTAAGTTGAATGCGGTTTGGATAGGAGAGTACATAGTGGTGGATTTAAGGTGTTAACCCTTGAATGCCTGCCTCGGTTAGAGGATTCTAAGGCATCTCTTTCTGTTTTCCTTGTAGCATTTTACACTTTTTCTTTTGAAAAAACTAGAGTTAACAAATCATAAGTGTAAGTGCGACTGGTAGTAAAAAGTAAGACCTTGACCATAGTGGAATTGATGGTTTGAGCCTAAACCCGTGTGAATTGTTTTAGTCACTATATGCATGCAAGATTTACTGGAAAATGTATAGAGTTAATTTTATTTTATTATGCAAAGGGAAAGAGCCTGGCATCAAGGCTAGTGTACTACAGATTGTAATCCTTTTGAAAGGTAACTAATAAAAGATTAGCAGGTTTGGTGGACGTAACCCCTTGGAGGGGTGAACCACGTATATTGGAGTCTCTCTTATCTGTGTTTAAATGTCTTCTTTTTCTTTTATTGCTGGTGTATTTCTCACATTGCATATTAAATTGATTAATTTGGACATTGGTAATCAAAGAATGTACGGTTACATTAGTTACTTTTGTCTGCACACTAGGACATATGCAAAAGTACCCTAGAAGTTAAAATACTCATGTACCACGCATCTTAAAGTATAAATGGTAATGTATTAATATGACTAGTATATTGTTGGTGGAAAGTTGTCAAACGTTTTATGATTGTTATGATTAAGAATGAAAGTATGTCTCTTATGTCGCAAGGGTCAGAAATGAATATTCCTTTCAACAGATTTAATATGGTAGATCTCCTACTAGGCATGAGAAGGACAAACAAATTTTAAGAATAAATACCCAATGTTTGAAAGAATGAACTTTACTACTTAAAAGACTCTTGGTTAGTCAAAGAGTGCTCATAACCTAAAAACGTGATTAAAGAGTTGTGGTATGTAATCCAAAATGTTAGTTGGAAGTTTCCTATGAGTAATGCTTCTTTGAGGAAAAACTTAGTCAGATAAGGCATGAATGCAACCAGATCACAAGGTCTCATGTTATTGTTTAAAATATTCCATATTAGGCTTAAGTAAAGATGAATCCTCCATTGGGAAAGTACAATATAAGGGAAAATCATAAAAGACACTACCATTTCTTTGGATTCCTGGTAAAAATATGTGTAACTAACAAGTTTGAAGGTACAACCGGATCATTAACATAGTTGATTAATTTCCCTGAAGAAAATTTAAGCTTGTTATCTTTGGGGTGTGATATCCAAATCGTTAGTCGAAGGTTAATGCAGATGCAAATGTGATTAAAAGAACATGGGAGTATGATATCCAGAGACAGGTTAGATGCTACACCTGAGTATCCCACCATTGAAGGAAAATACGAAATCTGGTTAATACTAGAAGGCATAATATGGAAGTTACTTTATGTTATCAACATAAAATCTAGTAAATGGATATAAATTGACAGATGATTGTTTTACCCTACATGTAGTCTGGTCTTTATTGATTTTGATTTGGACATGCTTCATTTTAAATACAATGCAAGATATGTCACTAACATGTTTTGTAGTAACAGTGAAACAAAAAGAAAAATTTACCCCCTCCTTTACACATAATGGCATCGAGGTATTACAGGTACATTACACAACTACTTTAGTTAAATGGTCCCTTCTACAATATCCATAATCAAAATAAATCAATCACAGAGATGGGAATCCTCAATGATCTGCCGATAATTAATCAAAGAATATCAAACTTTTATCATAAATCATGCCTTCAAACTATATATATTTGTCTTCAAGAAGATGGGTAAGCATATTTAACTTGTGAGAAAAAGCTCACGAATCTGCATACAAAAATCCCGCATACTTGTACCAGATGAATAGGAGGCTTGTCTACATAGAAAGATTACAATAGTTGAAGTCATAACAGAAAACCAAGACTTAAATTGATTGTTTTGAAATATAACCACATATTGTGCTTATAAACATATGTAAACAGCAATGTTGTACCTTCCCAAATAACTTTAGAAAAATGTTTTCCTATAGTGTTGAAATTTGAAAATATAAAGCTAAGACCAAGACTACATGTTCTTAATATCAATTAAAAGTTAAAACTTACTCGAACTATATATTTTTATTCTGGAAGCATTATCGTACTGAATATTCCAGTGTGAGGAGACTGTTCCAAATAATTATCTTTCCCAAACTCAAAGCAAAATAATATGGATTGGATAATTCCTCTTAGAGTATTTTAAACCATCAGAAGCATTAAGACTGTCAATATTTTTTTTTAAAAAGAGGGAAAATGATATATGATTGACCTACATGACAAAAGAAACGCATTTGTATTTCACCACCTATTTCATCAACTATTGGATATTGGGGTAAGGCCTAGTTTATCTATCCATTACCTTCCAAAAAAAAAATTTGTACCCAAAAGGGGTCATTTCCTTTCAAAAATATTATGCCATTAAACATTGTTTATTGAATGCATGTTGGCAATTCTATAAACCCACATTCTGGAATCTATGAGTTAAAATAATTTGAAATAATGCCCTTAGTCAAAGAAAACCAAAATTTATTGCTGCAATATATTTGAAACTATCACTGAAGTTCTACTAGCTCAAATGAAAATGTACTTTGAAATTCTCATGGTTCAGATGACAACTGTTCTTCCAAACTTTTTAGCATACTGAGTCCATAACTGTTATGTCTCAAGCAAAATGCTGTGTTATTACAACAAATAACGCCAACCATTAAATAGTTCTGTGGAACCAATTTTTTCCTGAATGACAAAAAGGAAAAATGCAGAATTATTTTTGAGATCCCTGGATGGTATAATTAATTTTCCACTCTCCCCATTTAGGGTTCCATTTGACCTAAACCTTGCAGCACTCAGACTTGCTCAAGCAATGAATGGCATTAAAAGTTTGAATCATACACTATGTGTTGGAATCTTGTGTCCATATCAACAGTTAATCAATTAAAGTTTGTTGGTCACGCAGGGAATTCAAATATCATTCATATATGTTTCACAATACTAATCCCAACTTTAGATACAATGTGCACATGAATCAATGTCCCAATTTGAATCACATGGAGTGAACCGGTTCAACTAACCCAAAGCGTTCCTATATGATCTACTTTAGGTTGTATACTCAGTGAAATTTAACAAGTTATACTACTAGTTATTCTCGTTCCATCTACTCAATAGATCTAGTCTTACTGCTGGTACAAATATCAGTACTTATTAGTCATCCAAAAGGATCATTCATGTGATGTTGAATTCTGTTTTTCTAGGGTTTTGAATGTTCCTCCCGTGTTAGAAGCGCATGAATTGATGCCATCAGCTCACGCGTGGAGGTAGATGCATGGATTAAACAAATCTCAGGTTAAAAATATCATTCAGACTATTTGGGATTATTACTTCAATGTGGAGGTAGAGGCCTGGTTACATAGCATTCAGAACTTAGTGGATTACCTCCTCGGCGCAGAGGCTATCAATACCGAAGAAGGGTATTAAAGGAGACCAAACCGGCTATGCGCAAAAGGCAGAACCTATTATTAAATGCTTAGCAAAACTCATCCAACACTGATTTGGTTAATTGCTGTCTTATAATTATATGAGAGATGACCTACACTTTATAACAAATTGCCTCATAAATTTGATGTTTTCTCAAACACAAACTCAATATCGATTATGAGACTAGCCTGCACATATATCCTCCTGGCGATGTGTGGTCATTATTCCACATGGCTATTTAACTTACGATCCCTGCACTACTTTCCAATCGGTTTCCTGCCATACTGAAGGCCATTGTATAGCATAAAACTAATTATTAAAAAAAAATCTCTAGGCTGGAAGTTTACCTCTACCATTCACATTCGAAGATAGATGTTGTTTCAAGCCTGGAATGCTTTGGGATCAGACTTCGCTCATGGTCATGAGGTCTCTCACGAGCTTAGGGTCCTCCTTTCTTTTCCCACAATATTTCTTTCATCCGCCTTGTTAGAGGCCTACTGGACAACGTCCATTCACCCTCACCGATGGGAATACCATGCATCCATAGAAAAGAAAACATTCCACTGGTTAGAACTATCCATTTTGAACCCAAATAGGCCCGAGTGCTGTCAACTTGGCTCTGATACCATATGTAATACACCCACTGATACCTGAAAGCTATAAGACATTCAAGAAAATCTGCAAAGAAAATTTTTACTAATCTTTCACCAATTAAACATTTACACTGCATTCATAGCCATCAAATAAACGAAGAAAATAATCCAGCATAACAAAATAACACAATGAGACAACCAATTTCAGGTGGTTCACCCCAACCTTGGGGTTACGTCCACAAAAGGGAGTCCAGACCAAACCGTCCGGATTTTTCTTTTATTCTTATTTAAGTAATAAAACAAGGTTACAAAACGGCAGTTCCAATACTGCGACATCTCAACAAAATCTCTTTCACATAGAGAATGAGCCGAACCTCGCTGACTCGCCTTATCACCAGGCCATTTGAGAAAAGAAAAGCTACAACAGAATGTCGTGTATGTTAAACAGTCATTGCAGGAGGTGGAACGACATATAGTTCTATTTTACAACTATCGACCCATACTGAAATGCATTAAAAAAGAAAGCGATGGGTCTCATATTCTGTGCAGCTTATGAGAAAAGAGGCAAAAAGGATACGCATATTAGGAGTTAGCTCCTATGTATAGAAAAAAAATGCAACTATGGTTTTTATTCCCAGATCTGCAAGAGAGATCAGCGCGGCTAACCTCTTGGCAATTAATAGTATTACTGTCCAATAAGGATTTTATTGAGGTTCTTTAAATTCTCAAAACTAGTCTCAGTTCACGATCTTAAATGTTTTTGACTGTTCAATATTATTTTCATGAAATCATTTATTCTCGATAGTATATCATCTATTCTCTATAATATTCCATAGAAGTCGTTGTATGAAAACTCATCCCTATTTCACAAGATCAACAGACCAGGAGAGGATCGCTACACACCTATCCAAGAGACCTGTCGACGTTCAAACATCTGATGCACACGCCCCAAAGCTTTGACTTAGAGGCATTTTCTTAAAAATAAAGGATCAGACACCTGATCTCTGTACATGGGCTCACATGATCCCAAAGCATTGCGTGAGAATAACGCAGTTCACAGGCCATTAAAATCGTTATTTCCTGTTATAAGGTTCAGAAACCCCTAACACCCTAACGAACTGTGGATCAGATTCCAAAATAGTGATTCGCAACAAAGATTGTCCCCACAACCTGAACACCTACCCAGCAGGGTCTTGAATCTCACAAGATCCATGTGCAAACACAACTTCCAAACACCGTGTGGACAAAAGACGGCGCATTTTCATGGACCTAGGCTTCGCAACAGAACCTTCCAAATAGAAAAATGGATCTCAAACAGAAACCTCAAACAGAATTACATAGATTTAAAACAACATGGTTAAGTGCCGGAAGTACTGGCTAGAGCTACCCATATCCTAAACCCTAAAATAGGGATGGAGGAGACTCGTCTCCAGATCGGACTAAGGAGACCGTGAGGAGAATTACCTCGCTCATTTCCATGCTTCTAATAAAGGTATTCGATATTCTTATACATAATCCCCCAACGCAGGAAAATTGAAAGGGTTATAAATATCCGGGGCGCTGGGAGAGACATTGGGCGAGACCAAAAGTAATGATATAATGCAGTTCATAGTCCGGGAGTTCAAAACTAAGACAGTTCGTTTTGAAAACAAAACTGCAGCAATGTAACGGAGTAGTAGACCCAAAAATCTAGGCGCACACAAGCTTGAAATCAACAACAAAGTTATGGTTAAAACATACTGAGGGGAATACCATGATCAGAGTCATCTCTCCATTTCCGAATGCACCCCCTGAAATTGCCCATCCCCCTCCTTTCTCTTCCTCTTTTCTTTTAAAGGCGCAGAGAACACTCTTTTTTGTTAGCGATTGTTCCCCCTCAGCGTGTGACCATTTTTGGGTATTTATTATTCCCCTTCCCACTTTCCAACTGTCTGTAAAAAAATTAAGGTATTGGCGGCACTTCGTGCTGCGGGAATAAATCCCAAATTTTTGGACAGTAATTCTATCACAATTAGTGTTGAGGTGGTCTTCCCTAAACATTTTCCGTAGAGAAAAATTAACCCAAGGCATGCGACCTGCCCAACGAGTAATTTCACCACTTTAAGTGGTTATCGTGCCATAATCCTTGCTGAGGCACGTCTTTCTAAAATTCGCAGTCCATTAATGGCCTTCATAAATATTTTAGGTTTAACAAATACTTGTCTAAAACCTGCCTCGATGAATAATTAATAAATAACTCCTCCCTTGTTATGCAAAGGAAAATATGTATAAATGATTTTTCTTTTTATTCCCCTTATATTTTTAATTATCCACGGATCT
>LPNX010926896.1:0-56113 GCA_001517045.1 Pseudotsuga menziesii
TTGTGGGTTTATTGCTTAACATTGTCTTGCAGGTTTCCATTGATTACTTGCAGGTCTTTTGGTTTCCTAATAGTTGTATGTAGAGTTGTGGAGCTTATGTGCAGAGGGATTTTTCATTTTTTTTATATTTATTTATTTCTTTTCTTCCATTTTCATAGGAACCCTACCCTTTCGTCCTATAGATGGAAGGGATCCATTCCTGGTCTGTAGCTAGGGTGAAAGCCCTACTACAAGGGTCTTGCATCACATCTTGCTCTTTTTTCACAATATGGAGTAACAGCCTTGGTATTTTTTTTGTGGGATCTTCCTACATATTAGTCTATTCAGAGCTCACTTGAACCTTTTGTTTCTTAAGATGCATTCCAGCTGTATCTGTATGAGTTTGTAGTTGGGAACTGATTTTTTCAAGATTCCTCTTGAATTCTACCCCTTTTTGCAATGTGTCTTCCATTGAACCAAGACGAGGAATGGATGGGCCATCAAGTATACCTTTACCTTTGTCCTTGGGTTGAGCAGCAATGGTAGTAGCAAATCTTGCTTCTTGTTCTTTGGCTTCCTTTTATTTTTCCTCCTTCCAAATATTTTGTTTTATCTTAAGTTTATCTGCCTTTCACGGAGAGTTCTTATCATAAGATCCTTCTAGTACTTATACAAATGATACTTGACATTCAGATCAATTGTCTTATTCATGGCTTCCTGAAAATCTATGGCTTCTCGAAACATGGAATCACATGGTCATTTTCATGAATGTAATGTAATATAACATCCTCATGTGTAAAGAGGTTTTTGAAATAAGACAATGGGTCATGCATTCTCTTCAATTCCTCTCCCAAGTTCATAATAGAAATTTCCTTACCCAACAGAGTTGTGTGGCTAGTGTTATGTAACACAGGAGAGTCAAGAGAAACAGGAAATTTGGGCCAAGCCCTTTTCTTGTTCTTAGAGAACATGGGAAAAACCCCATCAATGACAGTTTGATAGAAAAATTCCTATAGCACCATGTGGTCAGGAACTATCTTGGGAAGAAAGTGAACTATATTTCTACCACAAATTTTTATGTAATAGAAATATTCTCCTACATACCATTCACCATACAATGAAATTAATTCCCTAGCACCTTTATAGAATGCGAGAGAATCAACCTAAAAAATTTAAAATACATTGAATCGATAAATAGGTCACAAAGCTCATAAACCTAAGGGGTGAATTTAATGTCCCACATATTGGATAAATAGATATTTATAGGTGGAGATTCCTCTTTTCAAAACCAATTTAATGTCAGGAAAGGAGAATACACGCAGAATGCATCCATAAAAAACCCGGACATATAGAAGGTTGGATTCCAGCTAGACGAGGTTTTCTAATACTTCTCAATTTTGTCTCACAAATTGCATGAGACAATTTTCACCCAATTGAATGAATCACCTATAATTAAAATATTGTGTTCCATAGGAAACCATTGTGCTTTGAACGAGGAACAATTTGGTAACCCATATAACCGAAAAATCATGGCTTGCAATAATGGGAAAGGTTCTTTGAACCAAGAAATTGGATATGCCAAAATTGAGGCAGGAATGACTAATGTTGGATCTTCCAACCAGGATTCGACTACCTCTTTGTAAATGAACCTAGAGAGAGATTCATCAAAAAAATTTGATGTGAGGAGTTGTTTTGGCGGTCCCAAAGCATAATCCCTAGAAAATACATCAGGATGGAAAGAATCAATTAGCGTATTATATGTGTCATGAAAGGTGCGCCCCTTAGGGTCGACATGGTCCAATGCCCACTTGATAGGATCTGTATAGGGAATGAAAGGAGGCTTGGAAGCAATGCAAAGAATATGAGGACTACAAATATTGGCAAAAGTGGGCTGGTCGTGGGTAACAGAGGAAAGATCGTCATTGTAAAAAAAAGAGTAAATTTTGGACTAGTCTAGATATAGGGTATTAGATACACAGCCACTAGTGTTAGTAAAAACACCGATGTTGGGGTATTTTTTCTTCTGCTCTTGAAGAGTTTTTTTGGACATGGAGTTCCTAGAAATTGTGGGTTCCTTTTCTGATTGGATCTTGGAAACCATGTCTGATAATGATGTGAGTTCAAACATAACAGAAAAAATGGTCAGGCGGTGAAAATGTTCAGAATACTGCAAATCCGTGCACTGGGACAAAGAGAAAAGGCACAGTAAAAAACCTGAGCATAGTGAAAAAGAACGAGAAAAAATAGTAAGACAACACTCATAACTTTGAACTTTAAAAACCCAATACCAAACGGCTAAAAGAACCTTGGAAGTAGATTTCGTATGCATGGGAGACTGAGATATAGGTGGCGAAACAATATACATGATTTGAAAAGATTCACTTTTCATGGTCTCTCACATCTAGTTTTTGAAAATTGAGAATTGAGAATCAAGAAACGAACAATCAATCTAGAAATCATATGGGGTTTTCGATTTCTGAAAGGAAAATTCAGATGTCGAAAAGGAGAACATTATTCAAAATTAAAATGATGTTACCAAAATTCCTTATCCGAAATGTTAGAAATCAGAAATTGGGAACTAACCAAATAATCTTAATGAAATCAGAGTTTCTAGTTTCCCATATCCAAAAATCCAAAAATGAAATGTTCTTTATTTTAAAGGATAAGGTTTCCAAGATCCGAAATGTCGAAAATCGAAAATCGTGAAGTGAACTTCAACTTACCTCCAAAAAAAGGATTTATTCGTTTCGATTTCGGAAAGCAGGGATCGAAAACTCTAAAAAGTATGGAAATAAATAAAAATATCCCAAAATCCCAAAAAAAATCCAAAAAAACAAGTTTTACTGAAGGACTTTATTCAATCCACACAAAATAACAAAGAACTTACAACTTCATAACTTCCTTAAGTGAACTATGGCTATAAAACTAGTCAATGGGGGCCGCTATTTTGATGACTCAAAATGGGGATCTCTTATAGGAAGCAATAGGGCCTTACTGTCATGATTGATTTGCAAAGAGAGTCATAAGGCCTCTATCAAAATATATTGAGTGTTATCAATTTCTACCAATGTTGTGATGGTTTTGATTCTAACTTGATTTTATAGTTCATTTTTTTTGCAATATTGTACTGTGGCCACAAGGGATTTTTCCCGTTGCATTTGTTTCTTTAAAAGGGCCATAGAGCCACTTGTCAAATAATTTATTATTATTTAACTTTGATAGAAATTTTTATGGGTTGTAGCCCACAAGGCGTTTATATTTATGGTCTTGGATATTATTTTTATTTTTACACAGTCATTTTCCTTAGAACGATAGTTAGCAGGTTTGGGGAAAAAATATTATAAAGGAGAAATTAAATATTTTTAGATCCAAAGGCTGCCACCCTATCATTCTTTTTTTACAAAGAAAAAAGGTCATAAGTCCATTATCAACCATAGTTTCTAGTAAAGGCTTTAGTATTTTTGGAAAGACCCATGAGGGTTTTCAGATTTTCAGTTTAGAAACTTATCTTAAGTTTACACTTTGTATTTAAATAAAAATAGCGTGGTTGAGAGGCCTTTACCCTACCACATTTAGTTTAAGAGAAATTTGTAAGGCCATCAGTCTGTCCTCATAAATACCATATACTTCCTATTCATAAATATTTAAGTTATTAAAAAATACAATGTTATTGTGAAAATAATTAATCCCTAAGGTTGTCATGTCTTTGTTATGTAATGATAACATTAGAGATGATAATTCCAAAATGGTTTATAGCCTATAGATTCATCCTATCGATAATCTCAATTTGGTATTCAATAATTTTTGTTTCTGCACGAATCTCACCATGTTTCCTTAAAAAGAAAAATTCTTGTAGTGAGATCTGAAACCTAGCTCAGTTATTAATTTGATTTAATGATTTTCTTATCTATTGTATCTTGGGTTTTGGATTTGAACAAGATGGTTTACTTAAATATTCCACCTTCAAGTTGATAATTTTAACCTGCGTATAAACATGTATACTATGTGTATTTTATCACAGGCTTAAACCTTGAGAATGTTTAGCATCAGCATTGTTTTTGTTTAAACTAAGAACTATGTAGTTAGCTTATGAAATCTGTACAAGTTTTATCCTTATTAGGTTTTAATAGTTATATATATATATATATATATATATATATATATACATATATGTTTATTTGTATGAATCTGCAACTAGATATATATTTTATAGTAACCTTTGTAATAGGGTTTTATAAAGTTTCCAGCAAAACAGTGAATTAAGATAACTACGATAGAGCAATATGATTAATATAAAAAGAGAAGGAAAAGAAACATCATTAAGATAAAACTAATATAACATAAATACTTATATTAGTAAGACTTAAACCTTCATTTTGATTACTAATTGCAGGTTTTTCCTTTTAAAATAATAAATACTCACTTCCAAATAGAAAGTACGGATCATAGATAATTACCACAATTTATAGCTAAATTGTGCAGCTAGTTAGAATTCATATAAATAAGAAATAAAGACATAGAATTAAATCACAAGTGCATAAAAAGAATTAGAATGTGGATAATTTTGCAGAAGGGGACAAACACCCAAAGGAGACTGTTCCACCCAACCTTCTCCTAAAGTAGCCAAGATTACTTGCTTAGGACCCCCGATCCTATTCACTAAACTACTAAGATGAACAACACTAGATAAAATCTCACACAACAACTTGCTACAACTTAGCACTCAGTAGCATACTTAACTCGACAATTTCACTTTAGCTATCCCCTCATCAAATTCCTTCTCTGCATGACTTTTCATTTTGCAGTAGTCACAAGGTACATTCGCTTGAAATAGAATGAGTAGTGAGCCTCCTCCTCAAATTGATGTTATTTACAATATTTCCTAGGTATTTGGGTAAGTTTTGGAATTAAATGAGACACCAGCTCTATTCCCCCTCCGAGGGAACATGAGCACAATTTTAGGGATTATGCTTCCTACAACAACTAGAAAGTGAAATGCTAGTACTGCCACTTGTAAATCAGCCTTCTAAAACTACTTAGTCCTCCTAGTGGGTCAATGAACACTCATTTAACAGTCTCCCTTGGATAGGTGTCTCTTCTATTTAATTTTTAACATAAATCATTCTTCAATTACAGTCATCCTTCACCAAATTGGTCATAAAACCTTACAACAAATTTAACATAATGTTTTTTTAAATAAATAATAAATATTGATTTTTCAGTTCTAGGTGTGTTACAAAAATGAAGGAAAAACTAAATTGGTTGCCACTACTAAAATATATTTTTATTGAGTAGTTTATTATTAGATTTAAATTTATTAAAAATTTAATGTAAAGACATTTCTTTCATAGTAAACAATAAACCATAAAAATCATGGGTTGTTTGTTTAAAAAATATAAATATGTCTAATGAATCCGATAGCACGTGGAACAATAAGAAAATGCTAAATGATGTAAGAAAAGGTCAAATGTTAAACTATTCATAGTATATATAAAAAAAATTCCTTCAAATTCCAGAATGGAGGAATGAATTAGCCCAAATCTATGAGATTATGTTTCTCTTTCAAACTTGTAGTGTATCTTTGAGATCATGTTGCTCTTTCACCGTTATCTCTAAAAGGAAAACATATTCCAAAAATATTGAGTGGAAAGAAAACCCAAAGCCATACATATGTGCAGTTGTTTGATAAATTATTTTAAGGGCTTGAATCGTTATGTGGATCCTTTTCCATAACCATGGAATCATGCTTAAAACAATGAGATAAAAGGAAAAAAAAACTAAGAGCCATACATACTTGTAACTCAAGTAAATAAATGTTGGTATAACACTCTTTGGCTTGGAAACACCACATATGCATAGAAGACACCAAAATGATTAATGAAATTCATCACTACACAAAAAGACGTGTCTCAGAGGCCATTAAGATAGAAAAAACCCTAATAACTTCTAACTAGGATGATGGTTGGAACCTTAGTCGTTCATTGGTTCCTACCATCAAGATAGAAAGGAAAAAAATAAGTAATAATCATTAATTATATTACAAAATTAACATACTATAATTGAATATAATTTTAATAATCAAATCAACCATAAAATATTAATTTATTGACCACCTTTTATTTATTCAATAAAAATTTATTTTTTAATAATTTAATTAATGTTTTGGTTATAAAAAAAATAGTTGTTTTTTGTCCTCTCATCTTTTCTTGAAGTTGAAATCATCAAATTAGGATTTTTTTCTCTTCTTGAATATATATTATTAATAGACCTCGAGTGAACATGATTCTCTCAAGATTTTTTTGGATCTCTTCTCTTGACAATCGGCTACACTATTTAGTATGAAACGTCGAGTTAAAAAATATTACATATGGATTCCATTCTACATCAAACTGAATATAATTTTAAGTTTGTTCAATTCCATCCTTTAAACCATTTATACTATGAATAGAGAACTCAATAGAGTTCTCATTTTTCTATCTCCTAATTTTTGTAGCTATTATTACCTCTGTTTCAAAAAGGGTTGATATCGGTATCACACATTTTCATTTTGAGGAATTTATTTTGGGCCTTTGAATCATCTTTGTTGTAAAATATTTTTAATTTCTATTTTCAAGTTTTCTTTCAAGAAATTTAACAAAATAACATACATTTAGAAGCAAGTTATAATGAAAAACATATACATTTTGAAAATTTTTCTTTAAATTAAGACACTTTTGTGGACAAAATAATAATTTTTTATTGAAAATTTTTATAAAAATCAATAAAATACAGACATTTAAAAACATTTTCAATGGATTTGTATAGATATTTTGTAAAAAAATATATTATTTTATATTATTTTCCAGAAAGTGACAATTCATAAAAATTGAAGATAAACTATACCATATATTTGTAAGTAACATATTAAAAACATTATATATAGAAATTTTATTTCTAAATTAAAGTTTGAAAGTAAAAACATTACTAATATATCTTATCAAAAAGTTGTCAAATTTAACATTTTCTTCAAGACATGAAACTAATCAAAATATCATGAAATCCAAATTCTTCATTGAAATTGGAACTTTTTGACCTGGTCATTCTTCATGGACATCAATGCCTCTTCCATTGGGTATTCTATGTCTATAATATGCCCAAACTGCTCTTTTCCAAACATCCCTCTTAATGGGCATTGAGGCCCTTTTGACATATTTGACAAAAGTGTTTTACTAAAATGAAAATAAAATTACATCAATATTACGTTAAAAAAATAAATTAAACCTCCCCTAACCTCTTGAACCCCCCACAACATTGTATTAAAGAACATTACATTAAAAAAAAAATCCCCTAGATTAACCACCTAACGCCCCCCCT
This sequence comes from Pseudotsuga menziesii, assembly GCA_001517045.1. Classification (NCBI taxonomy): domain Eukaryota; kingdom Viridiplantae; phylum Streptophyta; class Pinopsida; order Pinales; family Pinaceae; genus Pseudotsuga; species Pseudotsuga menziesii. The sequence goes on from LPNX010926896.1 coordinate 7,333, forward strand.
CCCACCCTCCCATCCTCCCACGTCACATTCAAAAAATATTTGAAAAACAATTATACCCCCTAACCCCTAAACTCCTCCCCACACACAACATTACATTAAAAAAATATAAATTATTTTTATTCTAATAAACCATCCCTCTAACCCCCACAACATCAAATTTAAAACAATATTAAAAAATAATTTTTTGAACCTACACTACATATCCTACACTACTCTATTCTAGTCTAGCATAGCATATTCTAGCTTAGCCTACCCTTATGTGGCTTAGAATACCCTAACCTACTCTACTTTAGCCTATAGCCTACTATTCCTTATCCAAGCCTAGTATAACTTATCCTAGATACTCTACCCTTACCTCACCTATCTTAGGTTACTCTATATTAACCTATTGTAGCATAGCCTAACCTATCCTACTCTATTCTAGTCTGCTCTACTGTAGCCTACTCTCTCCTACCTACTCTATATTAGCCTTACCCATCCTACTCTAGCCGAGCCTACTCTAGCCTAGTCTAGCCTAACCTAGCCTAACCTACTCTAGCTTAGCCTACTTTAGCTTATTATATCCTACCCAAGCTTGTCCAAACCTAGCCTAACCTACTTTACCCTAACCTACTCTATCCTAGCCTAGCCTACTCTAGCCTAACCTACTCCCTCCAACTCTAGCCTAACCTAGCCTAGCCTAATATAGCTTAACCTAGCCTACAATAGCCTAGATTATCCAATCCTAATCTATCTTAACCTAACCTACTCTAGACTAGTCTAGACAACTCTCAAGTAGCGTAGTGTAACATATCCTAGAGTAACCTACTGTATACTAGCCTACTCTAGCCTAGTCTAATCTACTCTACCCTACTATAGCCTAGACTACTATACTCTAGTTTAGATTAACCTACTCTCGGCTAGCCTACACTAGCCTAGCCTAGCCTACCCTTCCCTAATCCAACCTGAGATACTCTAACCTAATTTACTCTAGCATAACATAGCCTAACATAATCTAAACTAGCCTACCCTGCCCTACTCTACCTTGGAATACTCTAGCCTATCCTACTCTAGCATAGCATAGCATAGCCTAACTTAATATAACTTAGCCTAGCCTATCATTTCCAACTCTATATAGCATATCCTACACTATCCTATCCTAGGCTAACATGGCCTACTCTAGCCTAGGGGCTGATGCACAATCATGGACTCCTTTAAAGACACTTTAGATGCCACATAATACTAGAATAAATGGAAAACTCTGAATTTAGGTGACAATTAGGGGTAATTCCCTAACATATTTGAAGATGAAGTAAAAAGAGAAAAGATAGGTAATTGAATCATCTTTCATAATATATAGAATTTAGGCAAAGAAAATGTGTGTAAATGATTATAAAATTAGTTTCTGTGAAAGTGGCTTTTCAAATTTTCAGCACATCTTAACATATATGTTTGTGTGGGTGCAACAATATATTAGGTAAATGATGTCCATTTGGCATAAAATCTTGCATACATATAAAGGACATATGGGCCTAATGCAACACTATTTATTCAGAATTTTTCATGAATTATTTTTTATTATTATTAATTATTCAAGTCAGAAAAGATTGAAATTGAAACCTTATGTGCAGGTGCAACACTTTAGGGGAAAAAATTAATGAAATCCTTGATTTCTAAATATAAGATCGTAGAGCTTGATCTCATCTAGTGCACCATATAGTTTTTTTGGGAAATGGTGATGGAAATCAAAAGTTATATAACAAACAATCGATGTATGTATTTTCAAAAACTGACATCTGTCATTTAGAAAAATAATTATAAATAAATAAAACATAGTTTTGAAGGAAAAAATTACATATTTAGAATTGTCATTTCGTACTCTACAATATCCTACATTTTCATTAAAAAATATTGTGTATGTCATATCAAAACAAGCCATTTAAACTAAGCATATTGATAAAGTTCTAAAAGACAAGCAATAGCCCTGGGTGATTTGTCCTAGCCAATAGGCTCGGTATTCCGAAGCTGCATCCAAACCAAATGCCAAACCTTAATCCTGCCAATTATTTAAATTTTAAAATAACGCATATGCGATATAACACATATGTGATATGAATAAGCTATATCACATATATGTTATATTGCATATGCGCTATATCGCATATGCGTTATAGCTTATTCATATCACATATGCGTTATATATGCATTATAGCTTATTCATATCGCATATGCGATATAAGGCATATGTGATATGAATAAGCTATAACGCATATGCAATATAGCTTACTCATATTGTATATGCGATATAACGCATATGCGATATGAAAAAACTATAATTCATATGTGTAAATTATATTGTGATGACATGAGTACCACTTGAACTTGTAGGGAATAATTAGGCTGTTCCTTTTTTGGAGTCATAACTTTCACCTACAGATCATGTTTGATAAAAACAAAACATTGTTGGAAAGATATTGGTATGTATAATTCACTGAGGAAACTAAAGACGTATGTGATCCACATCTAAGCCTTACAATTTCACTACTTTGATCCTCCAAGGAAAGATTTACCATTAGGGTATGTTAATACAATTGTTAGGTTCTAACCAAAACTAACCCTTGTATGTCTCATGTTAAATATTAGCAATTCTATAGAATCAATTTAAGGTCATATGGTAACTATGTAAAATCATTTTGGATAGTCTTTACAATGCAATTCATTTAAATGTTTGTGCAACTTTTATAAATTGATTTTCCTTCCTACTTTTGTGTCCCTTTAGGTGCTTAGTTGAATAACAATTTTATGTATTATTTATCATGTGTAACATCAATTAGATCAAAAACATATTTTGATATTCTCAATTTCTTGAAAAGGTTTATTGTTCTCAAAACTTGACTAAAATTAAAATCACACTCAACTAAGGTTCTTGATAGAATTATGTTCATAGCTAATTTATGTGGCATGGCTTTTAGATTCACAATGTCACTAGCTACTTGGAATTTTTATGGGTGGTGGGTTCCCACTATAGCTTACTTCATGGAAGTTCTCTAATGTTGGTAGCATAATTGAACTAGGTAAATTCTAATGGTGCTATAGGTAAATTTTAACTAATTTGTTTTAGTCCTAACACATCATTGTTCATCGCCCTCATCCTCATCATCATCACCACCCTCATCCTCATCATCATCATAATCACCCTCATCCTCATCCTCATCATCATCATCATAGTCATCCTCCTCCTCCTCCTCCTCCTCATCATCATCATCATCGTCATCCTCATTAGCATCATCATGGTCATCATCGTCATCATCATTATCAACATCATCACCCTCATCCTCATCCTCATCATCATCCTCATCATCCTCGTCCTCATCCTCATCCTCATCCTCATCATCTTCATCCTCATCCTCATCATCATCACCCTCATCCTCACCAGCCATTAAAGGAAATTTTAACTCAAAATGGGCCTCCTAAAATGAATTAATAAAATAATAGTTAAAATAATAAAATAATATTTATTAATTTTGGAGGAAGAAAAGAAAAAAACTACTTTTTTGTTTGTATTTTTGACATATCTCCCCATATTTTTACTCAAATTTTGATTGAGAGAGCTTGTTGGATGCAGAATTAAATTCCGCATCCAACGAGTACCCACTCGGCATACTTTTGACGAACGTGGATACCCCAAAAATAAGAAATACCTGAAAAAATGGAATGATGATGTCATCATTCTATTTTTCAGGTATTTCTTGGTTTTGGGGTAGTGGGGTCCGTCAAAAGTATGCCGAGTGTGTACTCGTTGGATGCGGAATTAAATTCCACATCCAGTGAGCTCTCCTGATCGAAATTTGAGTAAAAGCACGGCGAGATATGTCAAAAATACAAACAAAAAAGGTAGTTTTTTTTATGATACCTATCCCCAAATTTATATTTAAAAAGTGTTTAAGACCTATACGGTATTTCAAATTTTAAATAAATTTCATTGGCTAACACATGATGACATGGAATTTGAATAAAAGTTAAAAGGCCCATTTTGAGTTGAAATTTCCTATAATGTTCATCATGGTCATCATCATCATCATCACCATCATCATCCTCATCCTCATCCTCATCATCATCATCACCCTCATCCTAATCATCATCATCATGGTCATCATTAGCATCATCATCATCATCATCATCATCATCACCCTCATCCTCATCACCATCATCATCATCCTCATTTTCATCATCATCATCATCATCATCACCCTCATCCTCATCACCATCATCATCATCCTCATTTTCATCATCATCATCATCATCATCACCCTCATCCTCATCAGCTTCATCATGGTCATCCTCATCATCATTATCATCATCACCATCATCATCCTCATCCTCATCCTCATCATCATCATCATCAACCTCATCATTTTCATCATCCTCATCATCATCATCATCAACCTCATCATCATCATCAACCTCATCATCATCATCACCCTCATCCTCATCATCATCATCATGGTCATCATCATCATCATCATCATCATCACCCTCATCTTCCTCCTCCTCCTCATCATCCTCATCCTCATCCTCATCCTCATCATCATCATCATCACCCTCATCCTCACCAGCTTCATCATGGTCATCACCATCATCGTCAACCTGATCATCATCATCACCCTCTTCCTCCTCCTCCTCATCATCACCCTCATTCTCATCATCATCATCATGGTCATCATCATCGTCATTGTCGTCGTCGTCATTATCATCATCACCCGCATCCTCATCACCATCATCATCATCATCCTCATCCTCATCCTCATCATCATCATCATCACCCTCATCCACATAAACTTCATCATGGTCATCATCCTCATCCTCATCCTCCTCCTCCTCATCATCACCCTCATCCTCCTCCTCATCCTCATCACCCTCATCCTCATCCTCATCCTCCTCCTCCTCCTCCTCCTCCTCCTCCTCATCATCATCATCATCATGGTCATCATCATCATCACCCTCATCGTCATGGTCGTCATCATCATAATCATGGTCATCATCACCATCCTCCTCCTCCTCCTCCTCATCATCATCCTCATCATCATCAGCATAGCCATCATCCACCTCATCATAACCCTCATCCTCATCCTCATCATCATCATCATAGCCATCATCGTCCTCATCATAACCCTCATCCTCATCATCATCATCATGGCCATCATCATCATAATCACCCTCATCCTTACCATCATCATCATCTTCATCGACACCCTCATCCTCATCATCATCATCATATTCAACATCCTCGTCATCATCACCATCATCCTCATCATCATATTCATTGTCACCCTCATCCTCATCATCATCATCACCCTCATCAGCATCGTTCATCACACTCATCCTTACCATCATCATCATCTTCATCGACACCCTCACCCTCATCATCATCATCGTCATCCTCATTATCATCAACCTCGATCCTTATCATCATTGTTCATCACCCTCATCCTCATCATCATCATCATGGTCATCATCATCATCATCATCATCATCACCGTCATCATCATCATGGTCGTCATCATCATGATGGTCATCATCATCATCACCCTCATCCACATCATCATCATCATAGTCATCATCCTCCTCATCATCACCCTCGTCCTTATCATCATCATCATCATCATCATCATCTTCATTGACACCCTCATCCTTAACATCATCACCATCCTCCTTCTCCTCCTCATCATCATCATAATCCTCATCCTCATCATCATCATCATCATCACCCTCATCCTCATCATCATCATCATGGTCATCATCATCATCATGATCATCATCATCACCCTCATCCTCATCATCATCATCATAGTCATCCTCCTCCTCATCATCACCATCAGTGTTCACCATCATCTTCATCGTCACCATCATCCACATCATCATCACTAGCCTCGCCATCATCATCACCATCACCATCCTTGTCATCATCATCATCATCATCACTCTCATCCTCATCATCATCATCACCCTCATCCTCCTCCTCCTCCTACTCCTCATCATCCTCATCCTCATAAACTTCATCGACACCCTCATCCTAAACATCCTCAACATCCTCATCATAATCATCATCATCATCATAATCCTCATCCTCCTCATCATCATCATCATCATCACCCTTATCCTCATCATCATCATCATGGTGATCATTATCATCATCATCATCATCATCACCCTCATCCTCATCATCATCATCATAGTCATCATCCTCCTCATCATCACCATCATTGGTTACCTTCATCTTCATCGTCACCATCATCCTCATCATCACCACCATCCTCGTCATCATCATCATTATCATCATCATCCCTCATCCTCATCATCACCATCACCCTCATCCTCATCCTCATCATCATACTCGTCATCATCATCCTCCTCATCCTTATCATCATCCTCATCCTCATCCTCATCATCATTGTTCATCGGCCTCATCCTCACCATCATCAACACCCTCATCCTCACCATCATTGACACCCTCACCCTCATCCTCATTGACACCCTCATCCTCATCATCATCGACACCGTCACCGTCATCCTCATTGACACTCTCACCCTCATACTCATCATCATCATGCTCATGAACACCCTCAATGTTCATCAACCTCATCTTCATCATATCTAGATAAATGTAAATTGCACATTTTCATTGAGCACTAAATCGCATATGCGATATATCACATATGCACTAAATCGCATATGCGATACATCACATATGCGTTATGGAAAACATGTAAAAACCTACCCTTTCATTAAAAAGATGGAATTCAATATCGCATATGCGATATATCGGAGGTGCGTTATATCGCTTATGCGATATGTGTTTTATAGAAAATGTAGGGTGGCATCATGTTGGCCACCTTTAACTTATCAAAAGACATAATTCATCTGAACCCGCACATAGAGAACTATTCGACATGCAATTTTTTATCATTACTTACATAATTCCATAGTTTTGTACAGGTTTGGGTGGATTTCAATGGGGAATGTACGTAATAGAGGACGAAAGTTAGCAAGGAAGGTGCTTACACCGGAAGAAGCAGAAAATAAAAAACAAAAAAAAGGAAGATTCAAGAAATCATCGACATTCATTACATGAGCAAATAGTTCCCATTCCCCCTCAACAGATACCTGATGTAGAGGCTAAGGAAGATAATACAACATTAAAAGAAGTTGGTTATACGGAAGTTGATATTATTCTTCCATTAGTAGATGGACAATCTTGTGAAGAGTTGAATAATTATGTTACTCCCGATGTAAATGTGACTTAGCAACAACCATGTTCGGTGGTTCAATCTCCTAATCGAAGTTATGATCTGGTAGTGGATGTAAATGTCACTCCAGCATTTCAAACGATAAGAAATTTTCCATCAAAACAAAAGAGAACTCCTAAACGAATACAAGTGGACAAGAGCAGATTGACTTCCATGGAGGGTAAGGTGGCTAAACGCACTAACCTTCATCATTCTTCTCAAATAATGAAAGAATATCTTGATAACAAATCCAAAGCCGGTAAATGCCAATTGTTTTTAGATTTGCTTAAATCTAGAAATATGGAAACTATTAGAATAAATTTAGGCATAACAACAATGAATAATATGGAATCAAGTAATCACATTGTTAAATCTCTTGCTGCTATGTTCACATCGATTGGTAAAAAACTCGTTCAAAAGACTGTAATGTGGCTCGTCGTGTATTGGCTAAATCAATTGTATGTAGATCCACAAGACAACGTCGTTTACTTAAATGCACATAAAAAATTGTTCCTTTACATCCAAAGACACTTAAAAAATATTTAGTAAGAAGAGACAACCTTGATGTAGAGGGATAAATGGAAACATTATGGGCATTTAGTGGTAGGTTGCCCCACAAAGACATGAAGTTAGTCGAAGCAGTGAAGGGCCTAGTGCAAACGTTTTGGCATGATAACACTAGGCATTCCTCTAACACGAAGGATGTGTTAAAACATTATAGGGGTTCTCATCACATTGAACCTCATGTTAAGTATTATCTTGACATGACACAAACTCAACTTTTCGAGATGTTTAAAGTTGTCAACGTAGAGCTAAGGCTCGGGCAAAGATATTTTGAAAAATGCAATCCTTGGTATGTCAGAATCAATACTGTCTGGAACAGTTATTGTTGTAGGTACCACATAGAGTTTCACCTATATTACCATACATTTGCACATATACATCATTTTTTTCATCCTAACCATGTTCAGGACTGCTCAAGTACAGTACCGCCAATGTCATCCAGAGATTTCATCCATAGCATCATGTGTCCGAGGCAAGATGGGAAGACACATTACTTAAAACAATGTGTTGACAGTTCTTTCAACAATTGTGGTGGGATATCCTTTTGGTCTAATTGCATCCATGAAAAGTGAAAGATCAAGCATTCGGGAATGCAATTGTCGAGAAGTAGAACTATCAGTATGAGACATATCAGCTAAATGATGGGAAAGAAAGAAGGAAGATTAAATTGGTGACTTCACAGGTAAATTCTTGAATATTGACAAATTAATATTCATGTACACATTTTTTATGTGGTTTATTGACATATTAATATTCATGTACCAGGTGTGAGTATGTGATTTTATTCCAGAGTTTCCTGGAAATATGCAATAGTACATTCAACATGTCGATATGGCACGGTGGCAAGATGAGCAATTTAGAATATGTCGGGACACCTTCCCTCTCGGAATAATACTATCAGTGGCTGAATTTGCGGAAAATTACACCCTACAACCAGAAAATGAAATTCAAATTCAATACTATCACTCAGAGCAGGTGAGCATAATGGTGCATATCACGTATCGACATGGGAAAGATAGCAATGAAGAGAAATGTGTGATACTAAAAGAAATTCACTTCTACATAAGTGACGACCAGACTGATGACATCCCTTATGTGTAACAATGCTTTAAATTATTCTATGATCACGTGATAGCTATGGATATACAATTTTATCGTCATTTCATTTGGTCAGATGGTTGTGCTGGACAGTTCAAGAATGAACATGTATTTGAATGGTTGTGTTTGTTGCACATAAAATACAATGTTCCACATGTATGGAACTACTTTGAAACTGGTCTTGGAAAAGGAGAGCACGATGGTGCTGGTGCATGCATTAAAACTTCCCTTCAAAGGGAAGAGATGAATTTTATAGGTGCTCGCCTTCGAGACGCTGCATCTATAGTCAAATGGTGTGAATATGTCATGGGAGAACAAGCAACAAGGAAACACTTAGTGCAAAGAATATTCTAGGAGTTTACAAATGTGGACCGATCACAAACACCTCGGGTGAACACAGTGCATGGAACTCGACAGTTTCATTCAATTAGAAGCTCAGACAACTCGGCCCTACAAATTTAGACAAGATTGAAAGCTTGCTTTTGCAGTTCCTATAGCATCGATGAATGGGGTGATTGTGAGCATACGGATACCGTTGATACATGGGATCGAGTGACATTTGGCACCAATTTCAATGGGGGTAATGAAATAGACCATTTGGAAGATGATCAGACACATATTTCTACGGACTATGATCACATATCGGATCTTATACAAGCAGGTGCATGAGTAGTACCTAAATAAGAAAATGCATTTATGTATTGTTTACTCGACCTTTGTAGAATTCAATTTATGTAGAAATTAGAAATGCAAGACCTTATTTACAAAATGTATTGTTAACTTGACCTATTTCCTTTCATAGATCAGATATATGTAGTGGTTGTCCCAAAAAATAATGAATGGGGTTCTGACTATTGGTTGGTAGGTTGCTTAGAGGGGAAACAAACACTTCTAGAACCTATTACAGATGATGAAAATATTGAATTCCCAACCGGCTCGATGGTTATGAAAGGGGAGTACTTGACACTTGTAGCACAACAAAAAAGGAAGGGTGGGTATGTATATCAGGATTATAGACTGGGAGCTATTGTATACCACTTCACCAACCTAGTATTTGGTATAAACATCAAGCTCCAAACACTTGCTCACAAAAATAAGTAACATGTATGATACTTGCTACGTCATATAGAGAACGAAAGATTGATGGACACCATCGGCACCAGAGATGATCTGGATGGCCTACTTGTATGAGTGCATTGTCAGGTGCATTATTTAACCTTTTTAAAAGTGAATTCTGAAGCACAATTTCCATTATTTAGCCTTACTGTATTGCCAATGTAATAAACCTGTGATTTCCAGATACCAACCATAGATATAATATTATTCATAGGATACTGGACACTATAGACATGATCGTACAACCTTGGGTGAGTTATCTATAAACCATGTTTGCACATTTTCATTGGGTTCTCTTTTCTTTCTTATGATGTTACTAATGTCTATCCTTTTGTGTGCCTAGGATACAAATACCATCCACAGCACATTGGAGGCCAAGAATGGTGTCTTTAGACACCACCAAATATAGTTCAGAAAATAACAAGCTCTCAAGTTGTTGAAATTTACATTTCTTGATGTTTTTAGTTTAATATACATTTAATTACATTGCCATGTACAAATCGGAATCCAACTAGAGGCTTTCATACTTGCATGCACCAATTAGGGTCAATAAAAGGTATGAGATGGAACTAGAAACATATGATATCACCAATACTAGGCTTTCATGAGTCACCAAGTCACATGCTCCAACTAGGTTCAAGACAAGGTATGAGATGTCCAACTAGGGTTTGGTGAGAAATCATGCAATTTAGGAGAGGGAACTAGAAACACATGATCACCAATACTTGCATGCACCAACTAGGATTTCATGAGTCACTAAGTTGCATGCTCCAACTAGGCTCAAGACAAGGTATGAGATGGAACTATGGTTTGCTAAGCAATCATGCAAGTTAGGAGAGGGAACTAGAAACACATGATCACCAATACTTGCATGCCCACTAACTAGGCTTTCATGAGTCACCAAGTTGCATGCTCCAACTAGGGTGAAGACAAGGTATGAGATGTCCAACTAGGGTTTTGTGAGCAATCATGCAAGTTAGGAGAGTGAACTAGAAACACATGATCACTAATACTTGCATGCACACCAACTAGGCTTTCATGAGTCACCAAGTTGCATGCTCCAAATACGGTCAAGACAAGGTATGGGATGTCCAAATAGGGTTTGGTGAGCAATCATGCAAGTTAGGAGAGTGAACTATAAACACATGATCACCAATACTTGCATGCACCAACTAGGCTTTCATGAGTCACCAAGTTGCATGCTCCAACTAGGGTCAAGACAAGGTATGAGATGTCCAACTAGTGTTTGGTGAGCAATCATGCAAGTTAGGAGAATGAACTAGAAACACATGATCACCAATATGAGACAGAACAAGGTATGAGATGCACTTTTATTATGATTGTTAGTGGCATTGGTATGGAAAAAGAGAACTAAAAATGTTTAAAGTAATTATTTGTACATGGTAATATGGGGGATTTGGCTAGGGATGAACTTAGTTCTTAATTCTATTTGAGGAAAAAATCATTCTTTTTTTCAATAATTAATCTCTTATTCAAGCATTGTCTCAAAAAGTACACTAAACACATGTATCTAATTATTTTTCCATGGTAGCATACATATCAAAGTGATCCAAATTTTAGTATCACAGGGCATCTTATTTTTATTTGATATGCATTTCAGTAACTATAAAGTTGGAACTAGCATTGGAACAAACAATTTTGCATAATTAATGGCCTCAATGCTCTTGATGAAATGTGCTTTCAATGGTGGTGTAAAAAATCTCTAGGTTTTTGTTGACTAGGATCTCACTATAGATTGGATGTTAAACGAGACCTAATTGTCAAATGCTGCTACTCTTTAGTACATTTATTTTCAGCATGTTTTTGGGAACTAAACATTATTGTTGATTCTCTTCCTAAATCAAGTCAAATTCTGGAAGATATGGAGTTAGAAGAGATAATTGAAGGGACCTATTTGGTTTCTTCCTTGTGATTCAAATAAAGATGACATGTAATATCTATGTATATATTTCACTATTTTGGTTGAGTTAGATAATATTTTGGTTCATAAAGTTTTTTGGATGTATAAGACTATGTGTGCTTTTGGATATTTTCTATAATATTATTATTATTATTTTTGGACAATTTTTTAAGTTGGGATTTTTCTTCCATATAGGACCAAGATGGGAGAAATTTTTGGACAATTTTTGAAATTGGCACATTTGCAAAGATCATGTAGTATTTTGTTTGTTGTTATCTATTGGGGTATTTTGATGAGATGGAATTAAAGGCCCATGGTGGAACTAGGGTTACCAAGGTATGAGATGAAACTAGGGTTTGGTGAGCAATTTGCAAGTTAAGAGAGGGAACTAGAAACACATGCTCACAAATAATTGCATGCACCAACTAGGCTTTCACGAACAACAATTTGCATGCTCCAACTAGGGTTACCAAGGTATGATATGGAACTAGGGTTTAGTGAGCAATCATGCAAGTTAGGAGAGGGAAATAGAAACACATGATCACCAATACTTGCATGCACCCACTAGGATTTCATGAACACAAATTTGTGTGCACCAACTATGGTTTACTTCAACCAATTTAGGGTTTGTAGGGTACATGATGTATGTTAGTATGGTATGATGAACTAGTATCATAGGGTATTGTAGGGTATGATATGGTATATATTACACATTCATGCATGAATTAGTGTTAAATGGTACATATTGTTAGTATGTTATGTTATGGTACATGTTATTGTATCATAGTATGGTATGATGTTAGTGTCGTAGGGTAATGTAGAGTATGTTACTGTGTGTTACTGTGTGTAAATTAGGGTATTTTATTGTATGTTAGAATTGTATGATGTTGAAAAGTTGATGATTCATTTAAATTCTTCCTTTAAGTATTTGAAATTCATTTAAGTTAGCACACATCCACAAACCACACATATCATTATATCACATAGGTGAACCACACATATCATGTTCTAAGACCAAGTCAACCATGATATCATGTTCCAAGATCAATTCAACCATATATTTGTATAAATTTGAACCTTGATTTATATTATATATGTATAGAAATAATGTTGTACAAAAATTTCCATGCCACATGGCCATAATACAAAATAGTGGATCAAAAAGTACATTTGTGTGTACATATGAACAAAAAGTTACATTTATGTATGCCCCCTTTACATTTTTTATAGTTATCCCCCATTTTGCTGCCACTGCCAGAGTATTCGGAGAAGTGTATCTTTCTTTTGTGACTGCTCACTGGTGATCCCCATCGCTGAACAAGAGGGATAGGTCTCATCAGTGGAGACTGCAGAAAAACAAAATTTTGTAAGTTAATTTACCAACCTTCAAAAATTCTATGTACATTTGTTCGAATTCCAAAACCAAAGTAACATTTCTACTTACTGTATGTGAGTAAGTAATCACGAGTCCTGGTGCCTCACTAACAACAACGTTTATTGGGTGCTCTTCTTGTGCCACTTTCTCACTATCAGGCTGCATAATATATATATATATATATGCTAATGTCAAAAAATATACATGTACCTTGGGGCAGGAGAGGGTCATCAATTTGGGTCTCTTCAAGCACCAAACCAGAGAAAGATATGTACAAAAATGTACAAAGAAAGCAATCTACATTAACATACCTATTGGCTCGTCAAAGGTGGGCCACTAGTTTGGTGCTCTTCATGCACTGGTGCCTCACTAGGGACCTACATATAAAGTAACATATATATGTCAATTTCATATAAAATAGTGAATCAAAGACATATATACTACTTGGAAGGAAAATGAGGAACTACCAAAGAAAGTGAAACATACATACCTGGCTAGGGGGAAGAAGTGAGTTGACAACAACCTCGCTTTGGTGCTCTTGAAGCACCACTATCACAATAGGTTCCTGCATAAAGTAACATATGTCAAAGCGATACAAGTTACAAAATGATTTTTCCAAAGAAAGAAAAATATAATTAAAATCATATTTCAAATAATACCCGTGTCTATGAATCTACCTCTGTATGAGAGGGAATAGGCTGTGATACAATATACTCATCCTAGTGAACCTGCATAAAACATGTTGTATCAAAATTAGGATACATATTGAATGTTACAATCTATACTATAAATATGTAAATAAAGTTGACAAATTAACAAGTATAGTTCTTACCCCTATTGGTGAAGAACCAAACCCATAAGCAATATTGACAGCCGCATCAATGTTCTCAACGTTGATCGGTGGACTATGCGACTATGGTGTGCCATGGGACACCAGCTGTATATTTGTCCACATAATTTGTTAGATAATTAAATAGAATTAAATTGAAAAATAATTGAACATTTTGACATGAAACAAAATATAATATGAAAATAATGAGTTTTACTTACAAAGCAAAGTAATCCATCATCTCTGAAGTCGGATGCAGGACCATAGCATATGCCTCCACATGATGTGCAAGTGTGTGGAGTAACACGATGCTCTAAAGACTCTGCATCTCCTTTGTGATCTATAGATGAGACAACCCTAGAAGTCATTAGAGGAATTTTGGGGTCAAAAATGGGCCTCCTAAGGAAAATAATAAAATAATAGTTAAAATAATAAAATAATATTTATTAATTTTGGAGGAAGAAAAAAAACTACTTTTTGTGTTCGTATTTTCGACATATCTCCTTGTGTTTTTACTCAAATTTTTATTGGAAGAGCTCGTTGGATGGGGAATTTGATTCTCCATCAAACGAGTACCCACACTCCATACTTTTAATGGATCCCCTACCCCAAAAACAAGAAATACCTAAAAAAATGTGATGATGATGTCATCATCACATTTTTTCACGTACTTCTTGTTTTGGAGGTACTCAAATTTTGATTGGAAGAGCTCGTTGGATGTGGAATTTGATTCTGCATCCAACGAGTACCCACACTGCATACTTTCAATAGATCCTCTACCCCAAAAACAAGAAATACCTAAAAAATGTGATGATGATGTCATCATCACATTTTTTCAGGTATTTATTATTTTGGAGGTAGAGGGGTCCATCAAAAGTATGCATTGTGGGTACTTGTTGGATGTAGAATCAAATTCTGCATTCCATGAGCTCTCTCGATCAAAATTTGAGTAAATACACAAGGATATATGTCAAAAATATGAACAAAAAAGTAGTTTTGTTTTATGATGAATATGTCAATTCAACCATTATGGTTGACTCATTTTATTGAAATTCTATTGGTTCTTGAAATCCAACTCACAAGAACTTATTGTTGGCACGTTTTCTTATAAGGCCCATTTTATACCCCAAATTTCCTCTAATGGCCAGCCCCTTGGTCTACATTGCCTTCGACATCAATCCCATGCTAAAGCAATGTATTTGCCATGTCAAATAATCCCTCCTATGTATACTCAATCATAGGATCTGTAGGAGGATATAACCAAGGGGGTTTTGGTGTGCATGGTGGGCATGGCACATGGTTAGGATCTATCCTGGCACCTTCCCTATCTTGGGGCATCCCATGACCAACATCGTGGTTTCCTAAGAGATCGAAGTAGTTAACATGTTTCCCTAGGATGAATTCTACATACAACTTCCTAAGGAAATAAAATGTGATTTCCCTATTCCCATGGGGGTCTTCATCGAATAACATATACCAACGATCCATCCAATGTGCCTTTATATTTGGTTCAATGTACCAACCTATGGAAATGTGTGCTGAACTGGTGGGTGGAACCAATCCGGTGCTAGGGTCCTAGAATAATGAAAATAACTGGTCTTTCGTAATTTTAAGGGCTTTGATATCTTTATGAGTCAATCCATCGGAGTAGTATTGCCTCCTGGATTCTCTATATGAGGTAATGTTGTACAGAGCTCCTTGGGAATAAAAAATTGTGTTTTTTTTTTTGTGTCCAAGGCATAAACTAAAGCCTCTCTCAAATGATCCCCCCCTCTAATATATGAGCTAAGGTGCCTTAATGATGCCAAGTGCACAATAATCTATGCATTTCTATTGTTCCTCCCTTCGGGTTAGGTTGTGGGTTAGGTTGTTGTGGGTTATTAAAGGGTGGGTTTTCCACATTGTGTTGTTTATTTGTGTTGTATTTTAAGATTTAAAAAAAAAACTACAAGTTATTTTACTTTTAATCATTATTTGATTGAACATTCAAATTTTTCTTAAAATTTGTTTAAAATAATTATAAAAACAATGAAATTGTGGAAAAATTAAAGAATGGAAGACTAAGTGAAAAGGATAATCTAGCATTTACCTTCCATTGGAGCCTTCCACCTTGAACTCAACCTGAAAAAGAAAAAAATCAAATCGCACTTGCGGTTCTTTGCTTTCCCGATCCTGTGCAAATGAAATTTGAGGAGCCTACGTCCTCTCTTTTTTTTTTCTTTTGCTTTTCAACATCTCATATGCGATATATCACATATGCAATATTGAAAAGTAAGGAACTAATATATATATAAATATCAAACACATTTTTTTCTAGAATATAATATTGAAGGAATCTTTAGAAAAGTGGAATTAAATAATCTAAAAGAATTAGAAGGGAGAAGGGATTTTGTTGGGAAAGAGGAAATAAAATGCAAGTTGAAGAATTAGATCAAATTGGTTAGCAAAAGGGGATCATAATACAAAATTATTTCAAATTTATGCTAACCATATAAAAATAATTTGTACATTTAGGAAGATAAAAACATCGAGGGGTTTGGAGTAATTTTTTTTGGAGAAATATCATATGCAAGAGTAAATTGTTTTACTAACTTCCAAGAACATTTAAGGGAAAATATTGTTGAAATATTGAATACAGTCTCTTTGTTTTTTAAAATGACGGAGGATAATGGAAATAAGGATTTGAAAGATGATGTTACAAAGGAAGAACTCAATTTTTTCCTAATATTGCCATTCAAGAAAGAAAAGGATCCAAGCCCAGCTAGGTGGACAGTAAAATTTTATTTGTGTTTCTTTGAGGTGATAGAAGATTCTAATAAGAAGAATTAAAGAATAGGAAAGTCCTAGGGGAACTATATTATATCTTTATAGAAATTATCTCAAAGAAAAATAACCCATATCTTTGTGTAACCTTGGTATCTAAGATAATAGAACATATTTTGGCTAATGGATTAAAAAGTAAGAAACACTGTATTGCATGTTTTTTTATCAAGGGTAATATGTGGTATCATTTGTGTATATTTTATAGGCACGTTGTGGAGATCCATTATTAGCCATATGTACTATGCAATGTTAACATACTACTTTAAGGAGATAATATCACTATTTTGTTATTATTTAATAGCATTGATAATTATTTCCCTTTGCACATACTGCTTTCAACTTACAACCACTAAATATATTATGGTATGTAAGAAACATTTCTGAGTCCTCTTGCATTCCTTGTTTTATCCAGATATAATTTAATTGGAAGAATTCATGATACAAAACCAAATGGATTATTGTGTATCAATAGCTCATATGTTAATGAAGAAAAAATTAGACTTGCCTATCTACTAGTTGATGGAAGGTTGGAAAGAGTAGGAAGGATAAAAAGAGTGTCATTAAAATCTCATTATACTATGGAGGCTATGAGAAATTATATGGTTGATCTTGTTCCTTTTGATATTACAATATTGGCACAAACATTCTATTCAAACAAACTCAAATAGAACAATATATATAATTCACATTTTTCATTTATGCCATATTGTTTTGTATGAACAATAAATTCTAGGAAAATCTATCGATATGTTTTGGACCTTGATATTCTATTCCATCCAATACAAATATCAAAATGAAATTGATTGATTGGGTGTTTTTGGAAGTAGGAAACCTTCATTGGGAAGGTAGTGGAAGAATAGAATGAGATGGAAGGGTTGTTGAATGGTTACTCTAAAATCATGGCTTTTGATCTCTACATTTCAAATATCTTTAGATCGTATATCCTCCACAATGGTTTCTTCATAAATACTAAAAAATCCACCCTACTCATATCTATAGATATGTTTTGGACCTTGCTATTGTAGTCCATACAATGCAAATATCAAAATGAAATTGATTGATTGGGTGTTGTTGGAAGTTGTAAACCTTCATTGGGAAGGTAGTGGGAGAAGAGAGTGAGATGGAAGGGTTTTTGAATGGTTACTCTAAAATCATGGCTTTCAATCTCTACATTTCAAATATCTTTAGATCGTATATCCTCCATAATGGTTTCTTCATAAAACCTAAAAAATCCACCCTACTCATATCATCCCATGAACCATCACCTTTAATGAAGCAAGATTGAAGCATGAATCAAGGAACCAACATCATGTATGGATGCAAGGAGCCAACATGATGCATGGATGGGTATCATTAGTATGGATAGGTATCAACCGTGTCTTCCACATCCATTATGATCATTTAACAATCCTTCCAACAATAATGTTAAATATCGCATATGCAATTTACAACATTTACAAAATGCATATGCGATATATCGCAAGTGCGATATATCGCATATGCATTTTGTAAATGTTTCATATTGCATATGCAATATATCGCATATGAGATATTTAACATTATTGTTGGAAGGATTGTTAAATGATCATAATGGATGTGGAAGACACGGTCGATATATCGCATATGCGTTTTGTAAATGTTGCATATCGCATAGGCTATATATCGCACTTGCGATATATTGCATATGCATTTTGTAAATGTTTCATATTTCATATGCGATATTTAACATTACAAAATGTATATGCAATATATCGCATACACAGTACGTTTTCACAAACCTTAGCCTTGTGTTTGGGCTCAGGTTATTCCAAACATATCATCAATAGTGCATATGTGTTCTTGATTTTCACTTCAGGAGTGCGTTTCTGATTTCCTAAGTGGCACCAAAAAGTGAAACCAACTTCATGCAAGCACCCCTAGCCTATTCTAACCTATCCTATGCTACCCTATTATATTTTAGCTTACTCTATCCTAGCTTAACCTACTCTAGGCCAGCCTAGGAAACTATAGATTATGCTACTCTAGCTTAACCTACTCTACAATATCTTACTCTATCCTACTCTACTCTAGCCTAACCTAGCCTAACGTGCTCTAGTCTCTCCTTATATAACATTGTTTATCTTAGCTTAGCCTAGTCTATCCTATCCTAGTATGATCTAACCTACCCTATCCTACTTTATCTTTTCCTACTCTAGACTAACTTAACCTACTCTAGACTAGACTACTCTATTCTATCATACTCTAGGTTACCCAAGTATAGCCTAGCCTATCCCAACCTAACATAACCTAGCCTAGCCAGTCTAGAATATCCTATCCTAACCTACTCTAGAATCTCCTATTCTATCCTACTCTAGAATCTCCTATTCTATCCTACTCTAGAATATCTTATCCTAGCCTACTCTAGATAGCCTACCCTACTATAGGGTAGGCTATCCTACCATACTATAACCTAGCTTAGCATAGCCTACTCTCGCCTAGTGTACTCTAGCATACTCTAGCCTAGTCTAGCCTACTCTAGCCTATTCTCACCAAGCCTATCCTAACCTACTCTACACTACCCTACCCTACACTACTTTATCATAGAGTACTCTAGCCTATCTTAACTTACCCTAGTATAGAATAGCCTATCATACTATAGTTTAACCTAGCCTACCCTAGAATGACCTAGCCTACCTATCCTACTCTATCCTAGCTTACTCTATCCTACTTTATCCTAGCCTATTCAAACCTAGGATACCCTACGCTACTCTATCCTAGCCTACTCAAACCTAGGATACCCTACCCTACTCTATGTTAGGCTACCCTATCCTAGCTTAACCTACTCTACCCTAGCCTGATCAACCTAGACTTTCCTATTCTAGCCTACTCTAGCCTACCCTAATCTACCCTAGCCTACCTTACTCTAGGGTTGGCTACCCTGCCCTACTATATCTTACCCTACTATGGCTTAGCCTAGCATAACCTACTCTTGCCTATTATACTATATCCTACTCTAGCCTAGCCTAGCCTACTCTAGCCTATCCTAGCCTAGCCTGTCCTAACCTACTCTACTATAGCCTATCCTACTCTAACCTAGCCTAGCCTATCCTATTCTAAACTAACCCATCCTACTCTAGTTTAACCTAGCCTACTCTGGACTAACCTAGCCTAGCCTACCCTACTCTATATATCCTAGCTTACTATATCCTACTCTATCCTATCCTATTCCAACCTAGGATTCCCTAGCCTACACTATCCTAGCTTACCCTAGCTTAGCTTAGCCTACTCTACCGTAGCCTAACCAACCCTAGACTACCCTATTCTACCATGACCTACTCTACTCTAGCCTACTCTAGTCTAGCCTACTCTAACCTCGTGTACCCTGTCCTAATATATTCTAAACTACTCTAGTCTAACCTAACTTGGCCTACTCTAGCTTATCCTAGCCTAGCCTTGATTACTCTATCCTATCTTACTATATCCTACCTTAACCTACTATAGCGTAACCTAACCTACACTATACTAGCCTACTCTATCATATCCTAGTCTACTGTAACCTACTTTACTCTACCTTAGCCTATCCTTCTCTAACCTAGCATAGCCTACTCAACCTTAGCATGGCCTACCTCGGCCAAGCCTAGCCTACCCTAGTTGAGCCTAGTTTAGGCTAAGCTACTATACTCTACTCTATCCTAGTCTACTCTATCCTAGCCTACTCTAGCCTAAATTACACTATGCTAGCTTAACTTACTCTACCCTAGCCTAATGAGCTGTATACTATCCTAATCTAGCTTAAACTACTCTATTCTTTCTTACTCTAGCCTACCCTAACCTAGCCTATTTTAACCTATCCTAACCTAGGCTACTATAGTTTATCCTAGCCTATTCTATCCTATCCTAGCCTACTCTAGCCTATCTTATCCTACTCTATCCTAACCTACTCTAACCTAGCCTACTTTAGCCTAGATTAACCTACTCTAATGTAGCCTAACCTACTCTAGCCTACATTAACCTACTCTAAGCTAGCCTAACCTACTCAATCCTACCCTACTCTAGCTTACTCTACTCTATCCTACCCTGCCTACTCTATCCTAACATGCTCTAACCTAGCTTAACCTACTTTAATCTAGCCTGACCTACTCTAGCCTAGCTTAACCTACTCTATCCTAGCTTAAGCTATTCTAAACTAGCCTAGCCTAGTCTATCCTACCCTAGTTGAGCCTACCCTACTCTAGCCTACTATTGTCTAGCCTATCCTAGCCTACTTTATCCTAACATACTCTACTCTAGACATTCATAACCTACTATAGAACATCCTACTCTAGCGTAGCCTACTCTAGCCTAACCTATTGTGGCCTAGCATACTCTAACCTACTTTATCATAGCCTATCCTAGAAAAGCATACCCTATCTTATCCTATCCTACTCTAGCATAACCTAGCCTACCAATCTTAGCCTACTCTACCCTAGTCTAGATTACCAGAGTCTAGTCTACCGTACTCTAGCCTTTTTTAGCCTAGCCTACTCTAGTCATACCTAATATAGCATACTCTACCCTACTGTACTCTATCCTAGCACATTCAATCCTATATTAGCCTACTCCACTATAGGATAGCCTATCTTAGCCTAGCCTACTCTAGTCTATCATAACATACTCTACTCTAATCTAGCTTAGCATAATCTAGCCTATACTATTCTAGCCAACACTATCTTGGCCTAGTCTTTCCTAGCCTATCCCACTCTATCCTAGCCTAGCCTAGTTTACTCTAGCCTATCCTACCCTAGCCTAGGGTGGCCTAGCCTACTCTAGCATAGCCTAGTCTAACCTAGCCTACCATAGCCTACTCTATCCTAGCTTACTCTAGCCTAGCTTTACCTCCTGTAGCATAGCCTAACCTACTCACGACTAGCCTACTCTAGCTCAACCTACTCTAGTATATCCTACTCTATCCTACTCTACTCTAATCTACTCCAGCCTACTCTACTACTCTAGCTTATTCTATGCTAACGTAGGATAAGCTAGCCTAATCTAACCTAGCCTAGGCTAACCTAACCATAGTCTAGCCTAATTTAACCTAACCTTTAACACATTACCTTACCCTAGCATTCATTAAGCAAAACTTCCTACATTTTCCTACTCTAAGCTAGTCTATCCTAGCTTATCTTATTATATCCTAGCTTACCCTAAGCAAGGATCCTAACCACAATCTTATCTTGAAGAAGTTAAACATGACAATTGTAATGATATTGTGTCTAACTTAATGAAAATCCATTTTTTAATGTCAAATACCAAACCACATATCCGTTATTGCATTTGAAATAAAAATTACATAATTTTAATAAAACATACAAAATATTAAATGTACATTGCTAAATAAAAATTAGAAAAATCCACATAGAAAATAACTAACATAAATGGTAAATTTAAACAAAAAAATAGAAAATAAATTTTATACTGATTGAAATAGATTTTATATAAAAATATTCAATTTACAATATAATGCATATCTTACAATTCGATTTTATTTATAAATACTTATTATATAATCAATATTTATTTTAATGTACATAAAATAAAATAGTGATATACAAATTTTCTATTTATTTAATAATTCATAAAATAGAAACTACACACAAATAAACTAATAAATCCTTGATTCCTTGAAAAGAGACTAAATTGCTGCCATCACTAACATATAGATTTTTATTGAGCAGTTAATTATAATAAATCTTTTATTTTAATAAAATAAAACTAATAAACCTTTGATTTTGGGGAAAAAGTAATAATTAAATTTTATATCAAAATGAAATATTCTAACAAAATAAAACTAATAAAATCTTTGATTCCTCGGAAAACAAATTTTTATTGCGTAGTTTATTATGAGATGTAAATTTATTAAAACTTTAGTGTAAAAATATTTCGAGAGTAAACAATAAAAATCACTAGTTGTTTGTTTAAAAAATATAAATATATCTAAAGAATCTGATAATGAATGTGATAACACAAGGGAGAATCAGAAAACGCTCAATGATATAAGAAAAGGTCAACTGTTAAACTATTCATAATATCTATAAAATGATTCCTTAAAATTAAAAAATTAAAACCAATCTTTGAGATCATGTCGCTCTTTCAAAATTGGGGAGTATCTCTAAGTTCATATTGTTCTTTCCCAGTTATTTCTTAAAAATTGGCTTAAAAAAAAAGCCCAAAAATATTGAGGACAAAACAAACCAGAAAATGAGGACCAAATTTAGGACAAAAAAATCGAAAAAATCCCGAAAGTATTGGGTGGCTCAAATTCTCATACACGTAGCTCAACTTATCTAACCATGGCCTCCTGAATTATTTTAGGAAACATAACCCGGACCCATACATAGCTGTAGCCTAGAGAAGGAAAAATATTGTTAAATCATATCACATACTCGTTTTACCTGCTCCATCAAGCTCTTCTCAATGGAAATTTGCAATAACATTTGAATAAAAATAAAATTGAGATATGAGATAAAATGGAGGCTATGGATAAGATTTGAGATAAACAGTGATGGGTTAATAATGTTCAATCAATTTATAGAAATGAATATTTCTAAGATTTCAAGAAAAGGGTTTCAAAGGGATTGATATCATTCATATGGAAGAATCAAAGAAATCTGAACAGAATAGAACAGAGACAACATAAAATATTTGCAATCTGAACAGAATCGAGTCAAATTGATAGAATCAAAGAAAATATATGCGTGAGATTTTAGATAACAAGAGATTAAGAATGTTGAATGGACTGATCATGAAAAGTAGGGTTTTGTAGAAGGGTTTTTGTACCTTTTAGTTGTTCAAACAACCTTCTATTGAAGTTGTTTGGGACGATCCAATCCATACCAGGCTTTTCGGTGAGGCATTTTCCCTAGCCATGGAAACATGTACCTTTGAGTTGTTCAACAGACATTTTCTTGAGATCCTTTTCCATAGCCATGGCATCATGGTTAAAATATTGAGAGAGAAGGTAACATAACCCAGAGCCAGAAAAATTGAGAGAGAAGGTAACATAACTCAAATTCGTTTGTAGAGAAGGGATTAAACCGTATCGGATAATCGTTTGCCCTGATCCATCAATTCTTCCAAAGAACAGGCGTAATCGTTTGCCCTGATCCATCAATTCTTCCAAAGAACAGGCGTAATCGTTTTCCCTAATCCATCAATTCTTCCAAAGAAGGTTGGCCGTTCGGCGTCTACGTTGAAGAACCCGTCGTCGAGGCTCACGAAATTGGAGAAGTGGAGCTTGAGCACTAGATCGTAGACACGGTACATTTGGAATAATGGCATAGAATGTAGACACAGTACCCTTCACGTTTCAGAACATTTAAGGAGGACAACGATATATCTTTCAACGGATAGTTTTTAGTTTTCGTTTTTCCCTTCAAGGGATAGTTCTAAGATTTTTTGCTTTTTCTGTTTACTTTGTGTTTTTCTCTTTTTTAGGTTTTGATTTAGTTTTTTATATGATTCAATATCCCACATTTCAGTTAGATGTACCTTTTGTTTATTAAATACTTTTATTTATTAGATAATTGATAATTGTATTGGAGAGTTTTTTAATTTATAGAAAAAGTTTTAGTTTTAATATAGTTTAATTAATGTTTTAATAAAAATATAGTTTAATTTTGAAAGGGTGGAGATAAAATTATTCTACTTTATTGACATTTTTTTCTACTTTAATTCTTGATTTGATAAAGAAATGGTTTAATTCTTAAAAGTAAGGATACAAATATTTCACTTTATTGTCATATCCCTCAAAAAAAATTTAGCTTCATATTACACAAAATATCACAATGTCTTAATACCATAAAATTATCCATTATTTTTTTTTTAACAGAAACTGAAAAATTTTATAAATTTTAAAAAAGGTTGTAGCCCAGCCAGGTGTACAAGAGGAATTTCTGAGAAAGAATGCTAATGTCCTCAACTAGAACAAATAGCCTTCTTAAAAGTGCTATGAGAAATGATTCCCAAATGTTCCTGAAGCTATTTCGAGAAAAAAACTGTTTACAAGAGTAGACTCTCACAAATTGTGAGCAGAGAAAAATATAGAAGCAAAGCATTAAACAGGCAATGAGGAGGGTCCCTTAATGAAAGGATCCATTTTCTTCTGAGAGCCCGCGCTGATGTTTGAGGCTGCTTCCTTTTCCCTACGTTCTTTATTTGTCTTGCGTCCTCTGGTGAGGGGAGGAGAAGGTGCTGAAAAACCTTCTGAGTCGGAGGTTTCCTCTGATGAAGGTACCAGGGATGCCAGTCCTACCTGTGCTGAGGTCTCGCCACCCAAATCTATGGGATCTTTCTTCGAGCCAGGGGAAGCAGGTTTTGAAGAAACTGCCTCCAAGGCGCTGGAGGGATCAAGGATGCCCTGCTCCTGTACAGCTGCTACTTCAGGTTCTTCATCTTCCTGGAGAACTGCAAAACTATTTTTGTTTTCTGGCCGTGGAGAAGCTGCACGAGGATCTTGGGAGGCCTTCTGCTGATCCACTTGAGGCTCCTTTCGCTTTGGAGGAGATTCTTCTGCAGTGGGCACCTCTGAGTTGGAGTCCTTTCTCCGGGGAGCCCTTCGCCTGTTAGCAACTGGCTGGAAGTCTGTCCCAATGGCCGGGGGAGGAGCCACCGTCACCGGGGTTTTGGGGCATCTTTTCGCAAAATGACCATAAACATGGCATCGGAGGCATTTGAATGGAATGTGCTCATAGTCCAGCTCTTGAATGTGACTCCAATCGCCTAACGTGAGATGAAGGGCTTCCGGGAGCCCTTTCTCGAGATTGACCTCTACACAAATGCGTGCACATGTGTACTGATCCCCTTTAGGCTCCGTGCTATCCAGGAAACGGCCGAGCTTGTTTCCTATATCAGAAAGGGAGATTTTCCCCCAGAGATGAAGGGGAAGATGGGGGAGCCGGACCCAAACCGGGGCAGGAGAGATCTCTGCTTTAGGATTGAAGTCCAGAGACCAAGGAGCTAAGAACAACCCCCTCGATCCCATGAAGTATGGCCCAGATCTGAAGATTAGATCCCGCTCTTCTTTGCTCGCAAAGATAAACACAAAATATCCTCTTCCTGCAGCACATAAAGAGATATGGGAGGGCGCCAAGGAGCTCCAGCGTTCTACTATCCATTGATCCACTGCTTTGGGGCTGGGCCACAGCCCAGTGAACTTGCCTATGAGGGATTTTTCTGATAGTGTAAGGGCCATGCGGCATGGATCAGATGGGGAGAGCTCCAATGAAGGGATCTCATCCATATTTTTAACAAACTTGGCAGGAGGGGCGGCCTTTGCCCTAGGGCCTGCAGATTTAACTAGCTCTTTGAAAGCCTCCAACAAATCCATGACCCGTCCACTGGAGAAGAGGAGCGGCCACGACGGAGGAAGAAAACAGAAAACACAGCTTCAACGCTGCTCCAAAACGAACCCCCAAAACACTGCTTAATGCGAACCAGGGGAGACTGCATCATATGGACGGGCCTGCACGCGGCCTGGAGGAGACGCAGGGGCGAATGCAGCTTGGAGAAATCGCCGACGGCTAGGGTTTGGCCCTAGCCGTGAGAGAGCCATCTCGACTCGCCTTCATTTCGCTCCGTCAAATAAAATTATCCATTATTAACTACATTAAAGATATTTGATTCTAAAAATCATATTAGTTGATTTGTTTTGATACAATATTTACATTTTAGAATAACTACAAAGAGCATCATATTTTTCATAATAACCATGTCTATATCTATTTTGAATTTTATTTGTTTTTGTTATTACATGAAATTATTATCTATTTATTTATATTTGTATGAAATTACATTATAAGCTAATATATAATAATTGGATCACTTTGTAAGATAATGAATGAAAAAATATATTTTAGTTTCATTTTCTATGCATAAGGAAGATTAGAAGAAACTCTTCTTAATTCATTTATATTTGACACTTTGTTATTTGATGGAGGATTTGTAAATTATTATTTGAAAAGAGAATTTGAATTGTATAACATATCATTTGCACGATCCATTTGGGTTTCTCGTGTTTAAGAAATTATTCCCTTTGCATGTTTTTGATATCTTATGATTCTATTCTTTTAAGGTTGGTAATACTTACAACATGGTTGAAGCATTTGAAGTTGCTTCAAATATCTACTAGATTTTATTAAGGATTTAAATATCCCATTCAATTTTTTTTTTTTGGAAATTATAACTAGTTGGCCCATATTTTAGGTAACTTTTTTCAATTAATAGATTTTTTTTAATTATTTTTAATATTTTAGCAAATAAAATTTATTATGAATGCTTAGGTTACAATTATTAAATGAACATTTATGTTAAAAGTAAATATTTATTATTATTATGGTGGTCATTCCAAGATTTGTAATTGGACAAATTCTTCTCATTCTTATGGCATGATTTTTAGTTGAAAGTGAGGGTCTAAGGCCATACCAATTTTCCCTATGGATCATGTTCAAAGTGTGATTATGTAGAGAGCCACATAGGGCCTACAAACCTAGTCCACATTTTGATGACTAGCATAGACACAATAAAACATCCTATAGGATCTATAGCTTGATTTTTGATTCCCAAATTGTGATAAAGAACATGAGGAACCGTGTGTTCTTCTTAAAAACTAGAAAGACCCACCTTACATGAAGTTTGTGGTTGTTTTGGATGGTGTGCATGACCCGTGACCTACAAAGCCCTTTTTTAGGCCCTAAGATGTGGTGCTCCTCCTCTCACAATTCCCACAACCCCAAGAATCATCATGCATGATAAAAACATTTAATTGGAACCCACACAATAATTATAGGGGAAATGTTACTTTGTAAGAATGGTGTGGTGATTCTCGATCATGTCCATTGTCCATAACCCTTAAAATGATTTTTTAGTCCCTAAGATGGTTGGGTTCTTCCTTAGACAATCTACAAGGCCCCAGTAATCATCTACATTCCATAATGCAATACACCTTGAATTAACAATTACTATTAATTCTGTTGGAAAATACTTTATTGATTTTTTTATTATTTTTGACACAAAGGTAAAAAAATAAAACAGTTTGTAATAAAACACATTTTTATTTAATAAAATATGTTGAAGGGAGACAAGAGTGGATATAGACATTGAAGAGTGTTTGTTGACCCACAAGAGGAAAAATACAAGTGGAAAAAATCACTATGTGAGAGCTCAATATGCAAGAGGCATCATCCCCAAAAATGAGGTCTACACTCCCTCCTAGTTTAGTGCTAAAGAGCATGAGTCTCATAAATGACCAAGTCATAGGAAAACTACTATATATTATTATTTCCATGAGCAGCAAGAGGATAGAATTAGATGGGGATTAATATATCTAAAATGAAAGAGATGGCACATTGAATTTTTTTTCTTCTTGTGGGTCAATGAATGGGCTCAGGGGTTCTAGAGAAAGTAATTTGGCTGCTCTAGAACTTGGTTGGGAGGAACAAATTCTTCACTTTTGTTTTCCCATAATTGGTGCCAGGTTCCTACTCTGTTTTCTTATGATTGATTTTAATTGTAGTGGAATGTGAATTTTAATGTTGAGTTGTAGCTATAGTTCTAGGAAGTAGTTTTTATGCATTTTTGTAGAAAAATTATCCATGATTTTATGTAGTATTAGCATTTAGTTATGGGCATGATTATTTAGGTATGACTGTTGTTGTTTTGTTATGGTTTCGAATCCAATACTTGAATGATTTAGAATTGATGAGTCTGCATCTAACAGATTTAATCCTCTGTTTTAAACTGTATCATGTATTCCTGAATTTAGCTGTGTTTTCGTGTTTCTATCGATTTCACTTAAATATTATGTAATCCATGTTCTCAAATTTAGAGTGACGATTGAAATCATGATATTTATCTGTGGTATAGATTCGTAATTTTCAACATTGTAATTGAAATCCAATTACATAGAGAAAAACTTTATTTATTGTTTAAATCCATAATCAACTTAGTGTCTCTTAGATTCATGACTATTAAATCATGTACAAGGAAACATAACCAAGAATAGTTCATCATAAAGATGATAATTAGATCTAATTAACTTACACTAAACTGAAACCCTAAGTTTTTAAACCAAAACCCTTTAAATCTATATTGTTAAAGATTTGATCCGCATGGTTACTTGTTGATTCGCAAAGCAAATCAGATCGCCGACTAATATCTAATCCATGATCAGATAAAATTATCACATGAGTTGTGAAAGATGGATTTGTGAAGGAAAAATTCCAAAAAGTTTAAAGGCAACCCGCAATCTGCAAGGTTGATTGTTGATCTACAAATAAATTAGATCAACAATTGGGATTGAAGTTGTAAGAAGATGAATGACTAATAGGAGTTGAAAAAGTTGAAAGGAGGAAGGATAATTTTGTAGGCTAATGTATAAAACCCACATTCCACAATCTGCATTGCGGAAGGTATTGATCCGCAAGGAAGTCATATCAATGGTAGACATTAAATCTGTAGGAATATCAATGGCTCACAAGAGTTGCAAAAGCTTCAGTACATAATGAAAAGGGAGTCATATCGACAGTGGATATTGAAGCCGCAAATGGGTCGATGGCTCACAAGAGTTGTGGAAGTTTGATTATGCAATATGCAAGGAAGTCAAATCGACACATGAGATGAAGGTCGCAAAGGGATAGACGACTCAAAGAAGTTGCAGAAGCTCCATTACAGAAGTTTATTTTCTTATAAGTTAAAATGTGTTTCCACAATCTGGAATCCACAATTTGTGAAAATCTGATTGCGAAAGGGTTAATTTTGTAATGAATTAAAGGGTGATCCATGATCTGCAATATGCATTGGGGAAAGGTTCCCGTGGAGAGCATTTTCTATGGAAGGAAACTTGTGGAAAGTTTGTTTTGGAGGGTTAAATACCCACATAGAAAAATTGTAAAATTAACAAAATAAGGGTAAACAATAAATTATTTGGACAACTAACTGTTTTGGAATTTGATTTTGTTGATGAGGAAAGGTTGATAAAAGTTATAATGAGAATAATGTTCATTAAACTCTCAAGGTTCAATAATTCCCTATTACAGTTAGGAACTTTAACAATATGTCTATATTTATATGGTTATAGAATTTTTTTTTTTAAATTTGAGGTATGTTACATACGGTAACCAAGCACAGTTAAAAGACTAGGCCTAAATCGAATCAACAATAAAGTTGCTACAACAGAAAACTAACTTCAATTTTATTTTGGTTAAATTCTCTAATAAACAACAAAGAGAAGAATAAATATGTTTTGCAAGAGACATGGAAGATGCTGAGATGTCTGTAGAAGAGGAAAATCACCATGAAATCCCTTTAAATAATGAAAGGGGTAACTTAAGGGATGGGGAATTTTGGGTAGACTTAAATGACAGTTAGGATAATAAAGCTGAACTTAAACGAAATGTCCAAGAGTTAAGGTCCGAATTGATAAAAGTTAAAGAAGATAATGAGTGAATACTAAAGTCTCAGGAATAACTAAATGTTGTTCTATTAGCTAAGATCCATAATGATGATAAAGGAAAAAGTAAACAATATGAACATCAAATGCCTACAACTACACCTTACAAACATAAGGGAAACAAGATGGAATTTTCCAACCATAAATCTGACACTTGAAGTGAATATTGAGTCAAACACCATAAGAAGAAACAAGATTTAAGAGGAAGTCGTGATGAGAATAAAAAGAAAAATAAATATAGACCCTATGAGGAATTATCTGGGGATTTTAAGAAAATTGAACCAGCCATGTTTAATGGGGAAATTGAGAAGGGAGAAGAGGTAGAGGCATGGTTGGGTGGAATGAAAAAGTGTTTTCAAATACATAACTACTCAGATGAGTTAAACGCTAAAATGGCCATCTATAATTTGAATAGAAAAGAATATATATGGTGCAAAGACATAAAGAAGGTTAAAGGGAAAAAAGAGATAAATGTAACTTGGAAATCATTTAAGAAAATATTTAAAAGAATGTGCTTGTCAGAACAATATTATGAATAAAAAGAAAAATAATTTTATGAACTAAGGTTAGAAGCCATGACGATGAAAGAACTCTATAGTAATTTATTAATCTTACTTCCTTATGTTCCCTATATAATTGATGAGAAACCTAAAATAAAATGGTTCCTGAGTTGTTTTCTAATAATGTCTGAGAAACAGATTGAGTACGTCAATCCAAAAACACTAGAGGAAACAATGAGGAAGGAAAACTTATGCTATGACCAAAACAAGAATAAAAGGGAAAGTATACTAGCTTGGAAAAATCAAAGGAAAAATAATTTTTATTCGAGCAAAAAGAAAAATAAGTTCCATAAACACATGAGAAATAACTCTAGAGAGTATCAGGGTAATAATTACAATATATTTAAACCCCAAGACTCTACAATAAAATAGCCTACAACTATTCTTAATAAAAACCCAACACAAAAAGAAATCTTAAAATGTTGGTAGTTTGGAGGGACATGGTACTTTAAAGATTGTCGAACAAGGAAAAAGAATTTTAATGTTCACTCTATCCAAGAAGTAGTCACAGTTTGGTACATGGACAAGAGCATGCCCAGGATCTACGATGCACTGGAAAATTGGCAAGAAGACCATGAGACTTCTATGGTTGAAGTTGAGGGTATGATAAACAATCAACCTATCTCTATTTTAATTGATCTAGGTTCAAGCCTTAGCTATATATCACCTAGAATAATTTATTTATGCAATTTGCTACCTCAAAATTTGGCAAAGCATGGATAGTACAATTAGCCACAAGTACAAAAACAAAAAGTTACTACCCTTATTAGAAATTATAAAGTGATGATGAATGATTTTATTATGCATGTTAATGTAGATATTATTCCATTAGGATCCTGTGACTTACTAATAGGAATGGATTGGCTAGAGGAACATAAATTGGTGTTAAATTGTTTTGATAAAACATTTACTTTTATTGATGATAATGGAAATGATATAAAAGTTAAAGGGGTCCTTAGGAAGGTGACCCTCCGAGAAATATTTGCATTAAAAATGAAAAGATCAATAAGAAAAATATGTAAAGTGTCTGTATTCTATATAATGAATGGTAAACAAAATGGTAACAAACTTCAACTAGAAGACATACTAGTCTTGAAAGAGTTTGAAGATAGCTTTCTGGAAGAAGTCCCTAGATTTCCTTTGAAAAGAGATATTGACTTCACAATCGATCTCATACCTAGAGTGATACTAACATTGAAAGCTCCATATTGAATGAATAAAATATAAATTACAAAACATAAATCACAACTACAATAACTAATCCATACAAAGTACATTCGACCAAGTGTCTTTCCCTGGGGAGCACCGATCTTGTTTTTGAAAAAGAAGGACGAAACACTAAGATTATGCATAGATTATCGACAATTAAATAAGATGAATTTTAAGAACCAATACCAAATCCCCTGGATACATGAACTATTCAATCAATTCCATCGAGCAATTATCTTTTTGAATATATATTTAAGGTCAAGTTATCATCAAGTACGAATAAATGGTGAGAACATATTTAGAACAACATTTGGGACCCTTTATAGTCATTATGAGTTTGTCATAATGCCTTTTGGGTTAACAAACACACTTTCTGCATTTATGTGTTTAATGAACATTATATTCAATAACTACTTAGATAATTTTTTGGTTGTATTCATCAATGATATACTAGTCTACTATAAGAACGAACAAGAACATAAAGAACATTTCAGAATAGTTTTTTAAATACTAAGAGAAGAACTACTTTATGAAAATTCATTAAATGTAATTTCTTTAAGGATAATATTCAGTACCTACGACACGTAGTGTCCAAGGATGGAATCACAATTGATCCATATAAGGTAAATGCCATCTTGGAATGGCTGATTCCTAAAAATGTATCTCGCATCATATAATTTATGGGAATTACTGGATACTACACGAAGTTCATAGAAGTATTTTCTAAGATTTCCTACCCCATAAATTCCTTACAAAAGAAAGGAAAAAGGTTCGAATGGACTGAAAAATGGATGGAAAAATTTAACAAACTAAAATACCTATTAACTACCTCCTCGGTCTTAAAGATTGTTGATCCATTCAATGATTTTTTCATGTGTACCGACGCTTACAAAGAAGGGTTCGGCGGAGTTTTATTACAAGAAAATTATGTTGTGGCATATGAATGAAAAAAACTATGCAACACATGATTTAGAACTTGCTACTATAATTCACGCCTTGAAAATGTGGCGACATTACCTATCTGGAAGAAAATTTACACTTATGTCATATAACATAAGTCTTAAATATTTATTTGACCAACATAATTATAATGCAAGACACGCTAGATGGTTTTCCTTTTTAAGTGAATATGATTTTGAAATCAAACACATAAAGGGAAAATAAAATAAAGTAGCAAATTCTCTAAGTCATCATACAAATTCATTGTTTGCAAGTAGCAACTATGAATCTGATCTAGAAAATAATATTTTAAGTGCTGGAAATTCTAATAGGGAATGTTAACCGAAAAATACTCCACTCAGCTCTCGATGGCCTACACCACCCAAGGACACCCTCTCACTACCCTCATATCACTCCATTAGACCCCCACACCCTCAAAATAGCTAAAGGATGAATACAAGGGCTTAAAACCCCAAAAAGAAGCCCAAAATAGTCTCATGGGGGCTAAAACCCCCAAAAAGGGGCTAAAACCATAAAAAGAGCTAAAATTAGGGCAAAAAGGGCTAAAATTACAAAAAAGGGGCAAAATCCCTCACTAAGGGCTTAAAACCCTAAAACCCCTTAAAAACCCTATAAAAGAAGGGTGGGTGGTCACTCTCAAAGAACTTCTCCATTCCATATTGTTATGTTACCCATGGATGCCTTGAGACACCTTTGCCTCTCAAGCCACCCACTCCCTCTCCTCCATTTCCATTGACCCAAAGCTCCCCATCGAAGAGAGGTGCTTCCACAAGCTAGGGCATGGTGGCCCATTTCCACTAGAGAAGGTATAGCTTGTCTTTCATGTCTTGTTTATTTGTTTTCTTTTCTTTCTAACCCTTGTTTCCATTTGCAGGTTTTATGTTTAACATTGTTTTACATCTTTTACTATAGCATAGGATTTGTTTGTAGGTATTTGGAGGTAGAACATTAACTTGTGTTTTTAGAGGGGTTCACCATTGCTTCTCTCTTCTTTCTGTTCGTAGCTTAGTTTACTGTTCTATCCATTTCCATTTTTGTTTGTATTTTCTGCATTTACCCACTAGCAGGAACCTACCCTTCTGTCCTATAGAAAGAAGGGAGCCGTTCCTAAACCTATGGCAAGGATAAACCCCTGCTACAAAACTAGAAACCATACCAAGTCAATCCCACAGGATCCCTGGTCCAAATTTTTAATTTTCAAGTTCTTTAATTTTTTGCCCTAGTTTTTAAAAAATTTCATGTTAAATTCTCTTTAAATCCATTTGATTTTTAGTTATCAGTACTGTTGAAGCCTATGCTAGGAAAAAGTGAGTCAATTTGGCCACAGTACAAGTTACTGTCGGCCAGATTTGACTCTGCCTCACAAAAAACCCCAAATCATGGGCATCGCACTCTTATCAGGCCCAAAAGTGAGGTGAGGGCGCACTTAATGGCCAAACAGGTGTGCCCAAGGTGCACTTAATCCCCCGATAAGTGCAACTTTAGCCCAAAAACATAGATCGTGACTGTTTCTGCATTCTGTGTGACCCCCTCGCCTATTTCTAAAAAAATCTTGCGGCCCCCTCACCAGATTTGATAAAAAATGTGTGGCCTGTCAAACAAAACTTCAATTCCAGTTTAATAGAGATTAAATTTCAGTTTTATAGGACTATTAGTGCAGTTCAGCCGCCTCTGTTCATCACACCAGTTCAATTTCAAGTTTCTATTTTTGTTTTCTTCAATTTCTTTCAAAAACAATGTGTAAATTCCAAGTAAATATTAATGGCTTAATCAAATGAATGTATCCTAATTAAAATCAACCTAAAACAAACTGTCTTGCTTACCCTTCCTCCTCTACCTAGTCATCACCCTCCAGGGTATTCTGGGATACAGCAAAGGGCAAGCTCGTATTGATCTAGGCACTCCACTAATATTGTTCCAAACCACAAAAACCAGATGACCTGGAAGGTAGAGGGGGTAGACAAGGATAGCTTATCATGGTGCTAAGCATCCTCCCTATTGACCAACCTTGCATCTGGGAGGTTTGTTAACTTTTCATATGCTTAGCTAAGACATCAGTACTTAATTTCATTTTCATAACAAAATCATATAAACAGGATCACTGAAAGATAGACAAGCACAACCATACAAAAGGAACAAAAAGATTTATCCTGGGAAAACCCTAAAGGGAAAAACCCAGCAAAATATTCCTCAATATAGATGCCCCAAAAAGATAAAAGATAAAACCAACAAGGAGATCAAATCCTGATCCTCCTCCTTCTCCAGCTACTTCTCTTCTCCACTAATGTGCTACACAAGTGAGAGTGTGTGTGTTCCAAACGAGGAGCACTACACCTCTATTTATATTCATCCATTCACTTAAGTTAACTCATATGTCATGTAGGCTCAAGTTAATCATGTAGGCTTGAGTTACACATGTAAGCTCAAGTAACCACACTAGGGTGCTAATGACCCACCTTTACAATTAGAGGGGACTACCTCATGACTCTTATTAGTTCTTCTGATTAGGAGCATCGGGGTACAAAGTAATACAAGTGGTTCTCCCAATAGGACCATCAAGGACCACAAAAGATACATATGGATTATTCTTCGAAGTTACAATATTTCAACACTCCCCCTTAACGAGAAGGGTATTCTATAACAACGTCAACAACAACAATATGACGAGAGAGATAGAGGACATCATCAACATCAGCAGGGTAACACATCTATAAATCATTGGAATCTTTTCAACATCATCTAGTATTCATCCTCAATCCTCAGTCTTTAGTAACAGCAACGCTCTGACAGTTTTGATTAGCAAGAACTTCTTCAGTATTTTGACTTCTCAAACAACATCATCATCATCATCATATTCTGATCTTATGATCAGCAACATCAACAACATCACCATTAGCACTTTGACCTTTCGATCAGCATCAACATCTTCAATACTTTGAGCTCTCGATCAGCAACAACTTCATCAACCTCTTCAGTACTTTGATCTTTCGATCAGCAACATCTTCAGCAACATCTTTAGTATTTTGACCTTTTGATCAGCAGTAACTTCAGCAACATCTTCAGTAGTTTGACCCTTCCTTGATCAGCAACAACATCATGATCTTTCGATCAGATACATCATCATGAAAACATCATCATCATCAAAATATTAGCATCAAAATATCATCATCATCACACTCTGATCTTTCAATCAGAATCATCATTATCATCAGCCTTTGATCTTTTGATCAGAAACATCAATCAACCGAACATCATCATACTCTAACATCAACTCATCATCATATTCTGATCTTTTGATCAGTATGTCATCATCATCATACTCTCATCTTTCGATCAATATGGCATCATCATCATTAGGATCTCATCATCATCACATTCTAATCTTTCAATTAGAAACATCATCATCATCATTGCATTTTGATATTTCGATCAAAAAACACCATCATCATCATACTTTGATCTTTCGATCAGTATGTCAACATCATAATCTGATACTTCGATCAGTACATCTTCATCATCATAAATTCGATTAGTATGACATCTTCATCATCTGCATATCATCCTCATCACATTTTGATCTTTCGATCAGAAACATCATCATCATCATCACACTCTGATCTTTCGATCAAGAAACATCATCATCATCATACTCCGATCTTTCGATCAGTACGTCTTCATCATCATACTCTAATATTTTGATTAGTATGGTATCATCATCATCACACTCTGATCTTTCGATTAGAAACATCATCATCATCATCACACTCTGATCTTTCGATCATGAAACATCATCATCATCATCAGCAGCCCACAGTACAAAGACAAAGAAGTCTTTGGATATCTTTTGGACTTAAAATCCAAGGATGATGCAATCCTATAACATTCTTGACAACCGAGGTCACCAGATCCGTTCTGAACTGAGGTTCAAGGATGATGCAATCCTACCACATTCTCGATGACTGAAGTTACACTGGATCCATTCTAAACTGAAGTTCAAGGATGATACAATCTTGCCACATTCTCGATGACCGAAGTTACACTGGATCCATTAAGAACCAAAGTTCAAGGATGATACAATCTTGCCACATTCTCGATGACCGAAGTTACACCGGATCCATTCTGAACCGAAGTTCAAGGATGATAAAATCCTACCACATTCTCGATGACCGAAGTTACACCGGATTCGTTCTAAACTGAAGTTCAAGGATGATACAATCCTGCCACATTCTCGATGACCAAAGTTACACCAGATCCATTCTGAACCGAAGTTCAAGGATGATACAATCCTACCACATTCTTGATGACCAAATTTACATCAGATCCATTCTGAACTGAAGTTTAAGGATGATACAATCCTGCCACATTCTCGATGACTGAAGTTACACTGGATCCATTCTGAACCGAAGTTTAAGGATGATACAATCCTG
This sequence comes from Pseudotsuga menziesii, assembly GCA_001517045.1. Taxonomy (NCBI): domain Eukaryota; kingdom Viridiplantae; phylum Streptophyta; class Pinopsida; order Pinales; family Pinaceae; genus Pseudotsuga; species Pseudotsuga menziesii. The sequence continues at coordinate 44,942 of LPNX010926896.1, forward strand.
CCACATTCTCGATGACTAAAGTTACACCGAATCCATTCTGAACTGAAGTTCAAGGATGATACAATCCTACCACATTCTCGATGAACAAAGTCATTGGATCACTTCTGGACATATGTCCTAGGATGATACAAGCCCTCTTCATTCTCGAAGACGGAGGTCTCTGGATCACTTTAGGGCAAGTGCCCAGGGATGATACAATCCCACTTCATTCTCAAAGACCGAGGTCTCTAGATCACTTATTGACATATGTCCGAGGATGATACAATCCCTCTTCATTCTCGAAGAGCGAGGTCTCTGGATCACTTTAGGGCAAGTGTCCAGGGATGATACAATCCCACTGCAACATCACTACTCCCCCTTTCGGGGAAGGTCTTTTTGAACCATACGAAGCTTGTCTCGAAAGTGTTCAAACTTTACTCGAGACAAGGGCTTTGTCAACGCATCATCATCTAAACCATATTCATCTACATCTTCAGTATGTGAATACTGAACTATCACAATCTGTATCTCCAGTATGTGAGTACTGAAAGCATCATCAGGTGACCATCATCTGCATCTACAGTATGCAAATACTGAAACATCATCTATATCTTCATTATGGGAATACTGAAATCATCATCATCTATATATTCAGTATAGAAATAGTGAATCACCATCATATGTATATACAGTATGTAAATACTAAAACATCATCATCTGCATCTTTATCTTGAATGTAGAAATACTAGATTTCTATGTGTTGCAACGAAACACGGGGTTCTCTGTTATCACAACTCTCGTTATCACATAGAATCAATCTAGTATCCATCTTCAGTTCAAAGAGACCTGATATCAGCTTCTGAATCCATATGGATTCACAACTTAGCAGAGAAATCTGCTATGTATTCTGGTTCAGCGATGCTACAAGAAACACTAGACTGTTTCCTGCTAAACCATGAACTCATAGCAGACCCCAAACAAAAGAATCTACCTAATGTTCTTTTCCTGTCTAAGATACTTCCATCACGATCTGCATCTATGTAGCCATACAATCTATACTCATGGCTACCATCATAATATAAACCAAACTCTATAGTCCCTTTCATATATCTCATCACATGTTTTGTAGTTACTAGGTGAACCCGTCTTGGTTGAACAAGATATTGACTTAAGGTGTTCACAACAAAACAAATGTCTATTCTGGTATTTTCTAAGTACATCAATGACCCAATGATCTATCTATAATGTGTCATATCCACTAACTCTGATGAGTCATCAGCTAACAGCTTCAGATTGGACTCCATGGGTGTGGCCATGACTTTGCATTCCAACATATTGAATCTCTTCAATATCTCTACCACATACTTTCCTTGGTTGATAAATATTTCTTTTGAACTTTTCCATACTTCCATACCTAGGAAATAATGCATTAACCCAAGGTCTTTCATCTCAAATTCTTCTGCTAGTTTCTTCTTGCTTTTCATGACCTGTTTCTCATTTCCTGTCAAGGATAAGTTGTCCACATATAATAACAGGATGACAAGTTCATCTTCTACAACCTTGAGATAAAGGTTAGGATCAGCTTTACTTTTGGTAAATCCCATGCTCGACAAGAAACCATCTATTCTTTCATACCAAGCTCGAGGAGCTTGTTTAAGACCATATAGTGCCTTCTTCAACTTGCATATGTGAGTATTTCTATCTTCAACTTCAAATCCTTGTGGTTGTTCTATGTATACTTCTTCTTTGATCACACCATTTAGAAAAGATGTTTTCACATCCATCTGGTGTAAGTCCCACTTCATCATGGATGTAAGTGCCATGGTAGCTCTAATTGAAGTATACTGTGCTACTGGGGCAAATGTCTCTTCATAATCAATTCCCTCTTTCTAAGAGAAACCTCCGGCCCCAAATATTGATTTAGACTTCTCAATACTTCCGTCAGCTGCATGCGTTATTTTGCATATCCATTTGGAGGATACTTTACTCTTTCCTTCTTGTTTGGGAATTGTATCCCAAACATTATTCTAGTATTATTTCATCATAACATCTTCCATGAGTTCGTCTTGTCAGGTCATCAACATATCCTAGTCTTTTGCATTCAACCTTCTTTACTCTTGGTAAAGTCTCGATCCAGCAGGAATTTGTCCATCATGTCATACCATCTCAAACTTAGATATCTTCTATAGTCACTCCCCTTGAAGTGGAGTATCATCTTCCCTCTTCATTCTGTACAGGTGGCTCTATGCTTGATATATACTTGTCAATATAGTGTGTCATGTCATAGTCTATTCTTTCTGAGGAAAATCATGAACCTTTTCTTTGTACACTTGTTCTTGTAGATCCATATGGAAGATACTATGTACTTCCCTTTATGTCTCGAAATCATATCGCATACATCATTCCCCATGATCAACTGTTATTCTTTGATCATAGCATTATTTTCTTCATCTCGAGTTATCTCTTATACCCATGGTGGTCTTCATCCTTCGAGGTGGATCTACCGCTCTCTGAATCTCTTTTCTTTGTCATGGTGTCTCTGACCCTGGGAGCTTCAGATTCACGTTTATTGAAGTGTCATCACTTGTTCTTCGTAAAAAGTCTCATCCTTGTTTTCTTGTAGGAGGTTGTTCAGGACCTTTCCTACAGTTCAAATGCACCAATTGCATGGTTAGAACTATTTCATAAAACACATGTATAACGACAAATTCTTATGTATTATGCAACTGTTTAGCCAATACAACATTCATCCATATCTCACGAAAACTTTCTAGATGACATCATTGACATTGTGCATTAATCCAATATGTCATGTAAAGAGGTTTCATTCTAGATAAGTAGCAATGGAGAGATGTATAGCACCATGAGCTACTTATCGATTACATGCATATTAGTAGTATACAGTCATTAATGCAAACAATCTATCATGCATAACACATCAACTGAATATGCATAACAAAACAATATCATTAAATGACAATTGAATACTTATCTTTTGTTTGTTTTGTAGGTAGAATCCTTCTTGATCATTCTCCTTCATCATCTTCTTCTTTCATGAAATCATCATTTTGTTATCCAAATGATAACATGGATAAGAGGTTCGTCAAGAATTGAGTTCTTCATATTCCTCATCGCTTAAGGGATATTCTTTGAATGGTGAGAGCTTGATATTCAATTTGCTCCCATATTTCTTCTTCTCTTCTTATGAGACGAGCTTCTTCTTCTTTATAAAGTCAACTAAAAGTAATCACTTCCTTCTGGCACACATTCCTCGCATGAATGAATCCCATGATCATGGAAGGCCATTCAAGGTGGCTATCACCACTTCTGCATTCACTGCTTCTTCTTCTACCGCTTCAAGATGTTATGCATTTTGGATCTTCACGTTCTTCAACTATTTTCTCAAATCCATATTCTGAATTATGTTCTTATATTCAAATAGCTTGATCGAGGAATCAAACATATTCAGTGTCTTTAGGGAATACACTTGTGGTACAAGTTGATCTGTGATTGAATCAACAGTGATCTTCTTGGCCTTGATCAAGTTCTTCTTGTGTAAGGCTTCGAGGCTCATCTCTCTCTAGAACTGGAACCTCTCTACTCATGTAGGTTTCCAGTTCATTTTCTTCAGAGGGATCAAATACTTTCATTCTTGGAATTTTTCAATATTATCATCAAGCTGATGTGATAGATCACTTTGAAATGAGAACCTCAAATGCAAATAGCAAAAGATTAAATCTTACCGATTTGAGGTGTCCGTCCTGCTTTCGGAGCTCGCTGATCTAGGGTTTGTTAGAGAAACCCTAATTTTAAAAACTTGGAATATTTCAAATATGATTGTATAGAAAGATATATCTCTTCAATTGGAGCTGTCCAGTGTACTCCTTTTCTGAAAATAGTAGAGGGAAGCTCCCGGAACAGGAAGCCCTAGTTTTCCAATTTCTTCTATAGAAATGTTTGTTACTGGTTATATGATATCTACGAATTTACTACTCCTCTATGTCTGAAATTTCTCAATGAGGTAGCCTCACATGTCCTTGATCCATAAACATAGGTTTCATCATAATTGGTTTCACCAATTGGGATTTATGATCATTTTCCCAAGGTGGCCTGTTACGGGACTATTGAGAATAGTGAAGTTGTATGGAATGCCAAGTGTTAGTGGTTCATCTTGAGGTTCTGAAATTCAGAACACAAAAATTAAAGTCCATGATATTTATGGAACATCTTCAATAATTCCATTTGGACCTCTGTATCCCAAGCTATAGCAATTTTCCCTAGGTGTCCTGTTTAGGGATGAATTCTGGAAGAGGCTGGAACCCTAACTTAGAGGGATCATATATCCTAGAATACAGTGAATATGAGGATAAATTTTGGACATAGTGTTCATAAGGATTATATATTTTGTCTCTGCATTTTTCAGCTCCTAAACCTTCACCAATATTGGGATATAACGAATATAACAAAACTTAGAAGTTTTAGTATTTAGGGTTTTTCTAGCTCTGGGTCAAACTAGGGCTTGACTTTCCTAGAGTTTCACCCAACCAAAAATATTGATCCAGGTCTCTAAAGTTAGATTTTGATGAGGAGAACAATCCTAAATTGGGCTCACTCAAAAATTCTTCTTCTGCAAGAAGCCCTAATTTCCCACACCAAAAACTGAAAATGCTCGAAATCGAATTTCGCTTCGAGAGAAAGATGCACCCTTCAATGGAGAGTCATCCTAGCCTTCTTTTGCTAATTCATTGTGGAGAGAGAACCAAAAAGTAAGAATCCATAGATTCTGTAGCTGCACAATGTCTTCTTTTCATGGTGGCTCTGATCCCATGTTAACTTTTCATATGCTTAGCTAAGACATCAGTGCTTCATTTCATTTTCATAACAAAAGCATATAAACAGGATCACTGAAATATAGACAAGCAAAACCATACAAAAGGAACACAAATATTTATCCTGGGAAAACCCTAAAGGGAAAAACCCAGCAAAAGCTTCCTCAATATAGATGCCCCAAAAAGATAAAAGATAAAACCAGCAAGGAGATCAAAGCCTCATCCTCCTTCTTCTCCAACTACTTCTCTTCTCCATTAATGCACTACACAAGTGAGAGTGTGTGTGTTCCAAATGTAGAGCACTACACCTCTATTTATATTCATCCGTTCACTTAAGTTAACTCATCTATCATGTAGGCTCGAGTTAGTCATGTAGGCTTGAGTTACATATGTAGGCTCAAGTAACCACACTGGGGTGCTAATGACCCACCTTTACAATTAGAGGGGACTACCTCATGACTCTTATTAGTTCTTCCGATTAGGATCATCGGGGTACAAAGTAATACAAGTGTTTCTCCTGGTAGAACCATCGGGGACCACAAAATATACATATAGAATATTCTTCGAAGTTACAATATATCAACAAGGTGACCTGAGTATCTATGAATGGGCTTAGTCCCATTATGTTGAGAGCCCAGCACCTTCTCTTGGTTGAATAGGAATATCAGTGTGAGGTATACATTTAGTTAGGACATACACATTCTCACGGTTGAAAATTATATTTGTTCACAATTTCTGATTATTCAAATACATGCATACACAATGACATGAACTCTACCATGATGAATTCATAAACCATTTGTAGAAACCAAATACCAGAAAAACAAACAAATAAATACACCATACCAACTAATTAACCCAACTCAATTCATGACGCTGAGTGAGCCTTAAAATTTACCAACTTACACTAAGTACAACCAATTTTTGGTCTTTGAGGGCATAAGTCCCTAATCGGTTCAGCTATGGGAAGTACTTGGGCTCTACCCAAAAACTCATTGTGAGGAGTACCACAGGAACCCCAAAGTGGCTGGCTGCTGAGAGGAATTGCCAAGCGAAATGGGCAATAACCCCTTCTGATTGAGTAGAAACACTCATGAGGAACAAGCCAATCGATGTCTTCTAGCAGTCTTGGTGGCCGAGTGACCACCTACAACCAATAGAAAGCCACTGAAATTGGGGTCCAAACATCATTCCCACCAGTTTCATACATAAAAACACAATTGATCCTCCATTCTCTTCCGCACACCTAAGAGGTAAACCACCACCATTTTCAACACTCAATCGACACCGTCGAAACCATTCTCAGTGATCTCGCACGCCATCAGAATTCCACATGGACTCTGATTCTGATTCAGACCCATATCGGTCTAAACCAGACCTCCATACCACACCATCAAGCTCCATGGCTAGTGCAAATCCAAATCCATTTTTCGGCATAGCCATAGCAGGTAGACCCATGTCCACATCAAAACCTATCACCCATAAGCTGGCAAGTGGCCCAAGCATAGTCATGCAGACTATCATTAGTCAGCTACCACCACCCATAGTGACCAACCAAGTTGGCCCACTTGCAACACACGGGGTCGGTGGCCCCGCCACATACACTACCCCTTGGCCCATATGCAGTGGTGCCACCACAGGAACCCCCACCTTTGCAGATTCATTATGCACCTACAAACCCCAACACCATCGCAAACCCATCCCACATCAACCTGGGTTCAAATCTTCCATTCATGGCTTGTCTTAACTTGCCTGACTTGTCTAGATTAACAAATGACCCCATTCGCCATCAAGCCTTTTTCCCTCAAATGCCAACTAAACTACCATCATACATCCCCAATTTTGAAGGCAAAGGAGGGGAATGTCCCCAAAACCACATAATGACATTCCATCTATGGTGCTCATCCAACAGCATCATAGACAATTCCATCAAGCTGGGGCTATTCCAACATACCCTTACAGGTGTTGCGGCCAAATGTTACATTGAGCTACTATAGGCCAAGTACCCGGACTTCAACTCACTAGCCTTTATGTTGTTAACTTTTCATATGCTTAGCTAAGACATCAGTATTTCATTTCATTTTCATAACAAAATCATATACATAGGATCACTGAAAGAAACAGTATCACAAGAACAACACAGATTTATCCTAGGAAAACCCTAAAGGGAAAAACCCAGCAAGAGCTTCCTCAATATAGATGCCCCAAAAAGGTAAAAGATAAAACCAGCAAGGAGATCAAAAACCTAATCCTCCTCCTTCTCCAGCTACTTCTCTCCTCCACAAGTGCGCTACTCAAGTGAGTGTGTGTGTCTCCAATGAGGAGAGCTACACCTCTATTTATATTCATCCGCTCACTTCAATTAACTCATCCGACATGTAGGCTCGAGTTAGTCATGTAGGATCAAGTTACAAATGTAGGCTCAAGTAACCACACTAGGGTGCTAATGACCCACCTTTATAATTAGAGGGGACAACCTCATGACTCTTATTAGTTCTTCCGATTAGAAGCATCGGGGTACAAGATAATACAAGTGGTTCTCCCGGTAGGACCATCGGGGACGACAAATGATACATATAGAATATTCTTCGAAGTTACAATATTTCAACACTTCCCCTTAATGAGAAGGGTATTCTACAACAACAACAAAAATAGTAGGAGAGGACATCATCAACATCATCAGGGTAACACATCTATAAATCATTGGAATCTTTTCAACATCATATGGTCTTCATCTTCAATTTTCAACGACAACAACTCTTTGATCAGCATCAACATAATTTGACCTTTTGATCAGCAACACCTTCAGCAACATCTTCAGCAACATCTTCATCACTTTAACCTTTCGAACAACAACATCTTAAGCACTTATACCTTTCAATCAACAGCAACATCTTCAGCACTTTGATCTTTCGATCAGCAACAACATCTTCAACATTTCGATCAGCAACATCTTCAGTACTTTGATCTTTCGATCAGCAACAACTTCTTCAACATTTTTTTCTTTTGATCAGCAACCTGATCGGTAACATCGTGATCAGCACCATAATCATACTTCAATTCTCGAACAGCATCATCATCATGATATTCTGATCTTTTGATCAGTATGTCATCATCATCACATACTGATCATTTGATCAGTACGTTATCATAATCATACTCTGATCTTTTGATCAGTACATCATCATCATCATACTCTGATCTTTTGATCAGTACATCATCATCATGATCTGATATTTTGATCAGTACATCATCATCATCTCACTCTGATCTTTCGATCAGTACATCGTAATCATCATCATACTCTGATCTTTTGATCAGTACATCATCATCATCATACACTGATCTTTCAATCAGCATGTCATCATCATCATCATAAAAACATCAACATCATAAAAACATCAACATAATCCTTCCTTTCAGAATTACGGGATTTAGGTCTTTACGGAGTTACCAATGATCCTTCCTATTGGAATTACGGGATTTAGGTCTTTATGGAGTTACTAATGATCCTTCCTTTCAGAATTACGGGATTTAGATCTTTACGGAGTTACTAACGATCCTTCCTTTAGGAATTACAGGATCAACACATTTGTGGAACTCAAAAAATCCTTCCTATTGGAATTATGGGATCAACACATTTGTGGAACTCAGACAATCCTTCCTATTGGAATTACGGGATCAATTAAATGATCCTTTCTTTCAGAATTACGGGATTTAGGTCTTTGCAGAGTTACTAACGATCCTTCCTTTCAGAATTACGGGATCAACATAGATGTGGAACTCAAACAATCCTTCCTATTGGAATTACGGGATCAACACATCTGTGGAACTCAGACAATCCTTACTATTGGAATTATTGGATCAATTCAATGATCCTTCCTTTCGGAATTACAGGATTTAGGTATTTACAGAGTTACTAACGATCCTTCCTTTCGAAATTATGGGATCAACACAGATGTGGAACTCAGACAATCCTTCCTCTAGGAATTACAAGATCAACACACGTTCTTGAGTATCAAAGTTCAATGATGATACAAGGATGATACAATGCTACCACATTCACGGGGACTGAGATCTCTGAATACATTTTGAACCGAGGTTCAGGGATGATGCAATCCTACCACTTTCAGGGGGCCAATACCTCTAGATACATTTTGAATTGAGGTTTAGGGATGATGCAATCCACCACTTTCATGGTTGCCGAGACCTCTGGATACATTTTGAACCGAGGTTCAGGGATGATGCAATCCACCACTTTCATGGGGGTCGAGACCTCTGCATACATTTTGAACCGAGGTTCAGGGATGATGCAATCCACCACTTTCACAGGGGCTGAGACCTTTGGATACATTTTGAACCGAAGTTTAGGGATGATGCAATCCTACCACATTCACGGGGGCCGAGACCTCGGGATACATTTTGAATTGAAGTTCAAGGATGATGCAATCCCACCAAATTCACAGGGGCCGAGACCTCTGCATACATTTTGAACCGAAGTTCAAGGTTGATGGAATCCCACCACATTCACAAAGACCGAAGTCACCGGATCTATTTTGGACAGATGTCCTAGGATGATACAATCCCTCTTCATTCTTGAGGGCCAAGGTCACTCGATCACTTTTGGATAGATGTCTTGGGATGATACAATCCCTCTTCATTCTCAAGGACCGAGGTCACCGGATCACTTTAGGGAAGATGCCCAGGGATGATACAATCCCATTGCAACATCACTACTCCCCCTTTCGAGGAAGGTTCTTCCGAAGCTCACCAAGCTTGTCTCTAAAGTGTTCAAACTTTACTCGAGAAAAAGGCTTCGTTAGCACATCAGGAACCAAACCATCATCATCTACATATTTAGTATGTGAATACTGAACTATCACCATCTGTATCTCCAGTATGTGAATACTGAAAGCATCATCATCTATATCTTTAGTATAGAAATACTGAAAGCATCATCGTCTCTATATTCAGTATAAAAATACAGAATCACCATCATCTGCATCTACAGTATGTAAATACTAAAACATCATTTATATCTTCAGTATGGGAATACTTAAACATCATCATCTTCATCTTATCTCGTATGTAGAAATACTAGATTTTTATCTGTTACAATGAAACATAGGGTTCTCTGTCATCACAACTCTGGTTATCACATAGAATAATTATAGTATCCATATTCAGTTCAAAGAGACCTGATATCAACTTCCGAAGCCATATGGCTTCACAACTTAACAGAGCAATCTGGTATGTATCTTGCTTCAGCCATGCTACGAGAAACATTGGACTATTTCCTGCTAAGCCATGAACTCATAGAAGACCCCAAACAAAATCATCTACCTAATGTGCTTTTTTTATTTGAGATACTTCCAGCCCAATTTGCATCTGTGTAGCCATACAATCTATACTCATGGCTACCATCATAATATAAACAAAAGTCTATAGTCCCTTTCAGATATCTCATCACATGTTTTGTAGTTACTAGGTGAACCCATCTTGGTTGAACAAGATATTGAATTAAGGTGTTCAAAGCAAAACAAATGTCTTATCTGGTATTTGTTAAGTACATCAATGACCCAATGATCTATCTGTAATGAGTCATATACACTAACTCTGATGAGTCATCAACTAACAGCTTCAGGTTGGAGTCCATGGGTGTGGCCATGACTTTGCATTCCAACATATTTAATCTCTTCAATATCTCTACTGCATACTTTCCTTGGTTGAGAAAGATTACTTCTGAACTTTGCCATACTTCCAGACCCAGGAAATAATTCATTAACCCAAGGTCTTTCATCTCAAATTCTTCTGCTAGTTTCTTCTTGCTTTCCATGACCTGTTTCTCATTTCTTGTCAAGGATAAGTCATCCACATATAATAACAGGATGACAATTTCATCTTCTACAACCTTGAGATAAAGGTTAGGATCATCTTTACTCTTGTTAAATCCCATTCTCAACAAGAAACTATCTATTCTTCCATACCACGCTCTGGGAGCTTGCTTCAGGCCATAGAGGGCCCTCTTCAACTTGCATACATGATTCCATCTGGCTTCAACTTCAAGTCCTTATGACTATTCAGTGAAAAAACTCTTTCTCAATCATACCATTAAGGAATGCTTGTCTTTAATTCACCATGGAAGAAACTACCATGATAGTTCTCAAGGAAGTGTACCTTACTTCCTGGAGTAAGTTTCTCTTCAGAATTAATTCCCTCTTTCTGAAAGAAACCTCTGGCCACAAATATTGATTTATAATTCTTGATACTTTAGTCAGCTGCATGCTCTATTTTGTATATCCATTTGGAGGATACAATACTCCTTCCTTCTGGTTTGGGAACTATATCCCATACATCATTCTAG
>LPNX010926896.1:56149-76316 GCA_001517045.1 Pseudotsuga menziesii
GCATATCCTAGTCTTCTGCATTCAACTTTGAAGGTTGGAACCCACTTTACTCATGGTAAAGTCTCAGTCCATCAAGAAGCTATCCATCATGTCATACCGTGTTGAACTCAGATATCTTCTATAGTCACTCCCCCTGAAGTGGAGTATTATCTTCCTTCTTCATTGTGTACAGGTGGTTTAATGCTTGATATATACTGGTCAATAGAGTATGTCATGTCATAGTCTATTCTTTCTGAGGCAAATCATGAACCTTTCTTTCTACACTTGTTCTTGTAGATCCATATGGAGGATACTATGTACTTCCCTTTATGTATCGAAATCATATCGTATACATCATTCCCCATGATCAACTATTATTCTTTAATCATAGTTTCTTTTATAGCATTATTTTCTTCATCTTGAGTTATCTCTCATACCCATGGTGGTCTTCATCCTTTGAGGTGGATCTACCGCTTTCTAAAGCTCTTTCTTCCATCATGGTGTCTCTGACCCTGGGAGCTTCAGATTCATGTTTATTGGATTGTCATCACTCGTTCTTCGAAACAAGTCTCATCGTTCTTTTCTTGTAGGAGGTTGTACAGGACCTTTCCTACAATTCAAATGCACCAGTTGCATGGTTAGAACTATTTCATGAAACATTTGCATAACAAAAAATTCTTATGCATCATGCAACTATTTAGCCAATACAACATTCATCCATATCTCACAGAAACTTTCTATATGCCTTCCATCTCTACCATGACATCATTGAGATTATGCACTAATCCAATATGTCAGCAAAGAGGTTTGATAAGTAGTAGTGGAGAGTTGTATAGCACCATGAGCTACTTACCCATCACATGCATATTAGTAGTATTAATGTAAACAATATATCATGCATAACACATCAACTAAATATAATTAAATGTATAACAAAACAATATCATGAAATAGCAACTGAATACTTATCTTTTATTTGTTTCGTGGGTAGACTCCATTTTGATCATTCAGCTTTATCATCTTCTTCATTCATGAAATCATCATTTCTTATCCAAATGATAACATGAATAAGAGGTTCTTCAAGAATTGAGTTTTTCATCTTTCTCATCGCTTGAGGGATCTTCTTTGAATGGTGAGAGCTTCATCTTCAATTGCTCCCATCTTCTTCTTCTCTTCTTATTATTCAAGCTGAAAGTAATCACTTACTTCTGGGATACATTCTTCTTCTACCGCTTCAAGTTGTTCTGCATTCTAGATCTTCACATTCTTCAACTGTTTTCTCAAATCCATCTTCTGATTTAAGTTCTTATCTTCAAATAGCTTGATCAAGGAATCAAATATATTTGGTGTCTTTGGGGAAGACACTTGTGGTATAAGTTGATCCGTGATTGAATCAACAATGATCTTCTTGGCCTTGATCAAGTTCTTCTTGTGTAAGGATTTGAGCCTCATCTTCGTATGGAACTAGAACCTCTTTACTCATGTAGATGTCCAATTAATTTTCTTCAGAGAGATAAAATACTTCCATGCTTGGAATTTGTCAACTGATGTGATATATCACTTTGAAATGGGAACCTCAAATTAAAATAGAAAAAGATTAGATCTTACCAATTTGAGGTGTCCATCGTGCTTCTAGAGCTCGCTAATCTAGCGCTTGTCAGAGAAACCCTAAATTTTAAAACTTGGAATATTTCAGATCTGATTGGATAGAAATATAGATCTCTTCAAATGGAGCTTTCCAATCTACTCCTTTTCTGAAAACAGTGGAGGGAAGCTCCCGGAACAGGAAGCCCTAGTTTTTCAATTTCTTCTGCAGAAATGCCTGTCACTGTTTCTGTGATATCTCCAAAATTACTGCTTATTTATGTCTGAAATTTTTCAATGAGGTAACCTCACATGTTCCTGATCCAACACCATAGTTTTCATCAGAATTTGTTTCACCAATTTTGATTTATGACCATTTTCCCAGGGTGACCTGTTACAGGACTGTTTAGAATAACGAAGTTGTATGGAATTCCACGTGTCACTGGTTCATCTTCTGAGTCTAATATTCAGACCATAGAAAGTACAGTCCATGATGTTTTCTGGAACATCTTCAGGAATTCCATTTGAACCTAGGTATCCCAAGCTATAGCGATTTTCTCCAGGTGTCCTGTTTATGGATGAATTCTGGAAGAGGCTGGAACCATAACTTGGAGGGATCATATCTCCCAGAATATAGCGAATATGAAGCTAAATTTTGGAAACAATGTACATCGGGATTTTATTTTCGAACTCTGCAATTTTTGGCCCCTGAACCTTCACCAATATCAGGATATAGTGAATGTACCAAAACTTAGCAGTTTTAGTATTTAGGGCTTTTCTCGCTTGGGGTCAAACTAGGGTTTGACTTTCCTGCAGTTTCACCCAACCAAAAATATTGATCTAGGTCTCTAAACTTCGATTTTCATGAGGATATAAATCCTATGCTAGGCTCACTCAAAAGTTCTTCTTATGCAAGAATCCCTAATTTCTTTCGGGGAGAGAGAGAGGGCTATTTTTCCTTGTGAAAGTTGTCTTGTTCAAGTTAGCTCTGATACCATGTTAACTTTTCATATGCTTAGATAAGACATCAGTATTTCATTTCATTTTCATAACAAAATCATATACACATGATCACTGAAAGAAACAACATCACAAGAACAACACAGATTTATCCTAGGAAAACCCTTAAGGGAAAAACCCAGCATAAGTTTCCTCAATATAGATGCCCCAAAAAGGTAAAAGATATAACGTGCAAGGAGATCAAAAACCTGATCCTCCTCCTTCTCCATCTACTTCTCTCCTCCACAAGTGTGCTACTCAAGTGAGTGTGTGTGTCTCCAATGAGGAGAGCTACACCTCTATTTATATTCATCCGCTCACTTCAATTAACTCATCCGATATGTAGGCTCGAGTTACACATGTAGGCTCAAGTAACCACATTGGGGTACTAATGACCCACCTTTACAATTAGATGGGAAAACCTCATGACTCTTATTCGTTCTTCCGATTAGAAACATCAAGGTACAAGATAATACAAGTGGTTCTCCCGATAGCACCATCAGGGAACAAAAAAGATACATATAGAATATTCTTTGAAGTTACAATATTTCAACACATGTTCCTATAGTATTTCTAGCTCTCTGTCAGATATGATGAGGGGGTTGAGATCCTATTATCATGCCATCAAAACACTGCCACTTATATAACTTACCACATCCATGAGTGGTAGCGACACTATAGCCTATGAAAAATTAAACTTGACAATAGGATCTTCTTGGATTGGTTCCTTAAGACCTTGCTCCTGCCCATAGAAAAAGACGTCACATCCGAACTTCCCCAATCCGAAGAAGAGCACATACTGAAGGCCCAACAGTTTGACCTTATCTATGCTCAGTCTGGGTATCTATACATCGTAATTCTAGACACTCCTCGGTAAATTACCTCATATTGTGATGCACCGAGGGCATCCCATGCTACAGACGACATCATAGGATCAGCCTCCCAATAGCCACAGCCTCTACTAACACCACCTACCATTACACTACAACCAAGCAACACTGCTAATGTTGCTTACCAAAACCAAGCCTCGGACTATGCTACAATGATGTCCCAGTTTGAAGCAACAACTCCCTATGCATAGGCTGTGCCACTGTAGTAGGCTCAGGCCATGGCTTAGCCAACACAATAGTATGTGGGTAAAATTCCCACATTTGTAGCACCACCAACCCCACAAATATACTATGCATTGTTAGTGCAACCAGTTCAAGCCCGTGCCCCCGCTCCACCCACTCCGTTGGGACAAGTGTTGACCATTGGGACAAGTGTTCGCATAATGAAACTGTCCCAACCAGACTGCCCCCAAAAATCAACAAGGGCAAGCTCTAAATAACCGGCCTTGTAACCAAGGCAATAACCAACTATGGGGAGGCTGTCAACAACCAAATGCTCCCAACAATGCCATGGCAAACCGGCCAGCCCAAAACCCCCCACGATAGAATGCACCAAGATGCAACGCCCCATTACACACAAACCAACCATGCACACTCTATGACGTTTTTGGGAACTACACATTCAAGTGTCCCCTCATGGCTTGCGTGAAGCAGTCCATTCAAAACGAGGCCCAGCAGGCTACCAATCAAGCCCAACCCAACCTAGAACCACAAGGACCTCCCTGCATGGTGCTTCAAAACCAACGACCAGTCCAAGGATTGGTGTCAAGTGAATCCATGAAGATGGGTGTCTATTTTGGGGGGTCTTATGAGAAAATAAATCTTTTTTTTCATGTTTTTCAACTTTGGGCAAACGAAAGTGGTATTTTTTATTAGAATTTCACTTTTAAGTAAAAACAAAACTTTCATAGAATTATGTTATCTTTCTATTCATAATTTTTTCAATTTTTTTTTATTGAGCTTTGATATGTATTTTTGGAAAATTTTTGATGGTGTGTCCTTATAAAATGAAAGGACTAAAAAATAGTCATGTTTGGTTTCGCTCCTCAAATCATTGTTAAACTTGTGTTTTGCAAAAGAAAAATATTCTACGACAATATAAACACAATATACTAGAGGATGACTCTAAGTTTTTAACCAACGGATCTATATACTAATTATAATATTTTTTTGAATTCGGTCAATGGGGAAACCTTGTCAATTTTCAACATGTTTTTGGTTGCGCTACTTTTCTCTCAATTGACTACAAAACTTTAAAATCTACGAACACCCTTTTGAAGTAGAAACTCCAGTTAATGACACCGTATTTGTTTCAATTTTTTGGGTGGTGTATTTTTGAAGTTATATATTTTTCATTTCACCGCATTTTTAAAGAGATGAAAGGAAACTCGACACATGTTAAGAAACAAAAAAATTAAAAATATTGGATCTCACCTATACACAACAAAATCTATACCTACAAAAAATAGATTCAATGATGAAACTAATGGTATCAAGTCTGAGAGTCGATTTGTAGTGTAAGACATCCATTTTACCTTCCGAAAATGGAGAAACCTGAAAACTGTGCAGGTTTCATGTCTCAAAGGTTATTCGACCGAATACTAATTTTCCATTATGAAACTGTTATTTACAAAAAAGGTCGTTCAACCGAAAAACCAAACGCAAAAAAAATATGATGTCTCTGTCAATTTTAACAGTTCACCGTTAAACATTATTCGGTCGAATAACTATAGTTATTCGACCGAATAAAAATGTTATTCGGTCAAATAAATATAGTTATTCGGTCGAATAAATATAGTTATTCAGTCGAATAACTTCTACTATGTTTCTTAGGCACTCGATTCTCATAGAAGTGTTACCCAACTTCACGTTTTCACCACCTAGTCCCGAACTAAGTTGGAAGGGGCTTCAGGTTTGTCTTCTTTTCCAGAAGCAATGTTATGAGTCATTGTTTCTTCTAAGAATGTCTAGATCTTAAATTTTCCATTCAGGTAATTGGACCCATCGAGCTTATTTGATTCATTCATGTATGAATCCACCAAATTTTTTTTCATTGTGAACAAAAAAAATAATTCCTTCCATGATATTAAAAATAAAATGTGTTTAGTTGCTTCAATTCTACAATTTAATCACCAGATAAAAAAATACCTCCTCTCTTTACATCTTTGGGATTATACCTTTAATCATTCCACCTTTATTCTTTGCACGTAGGATGTAGTATTCTCAAGCCTTCAATCACATGCAACAACACTACTTTATCACTAGCACATGCCCCACCATTTCGTTGATAGATGGGATATTCTATTCTAGATCATAGTGCTTAACAATAGTCAAACAATAACCTCAGCTCTTCGAATAATTATGGGAATCCAATTTTACAAATTTGTGACTTCTCATATTGTTATACACAATAGCTATTCACAAACAATTAATCTAAACTTCATTGCAGCCTATTTCGTTTGTGACATATATTAACACATCAAACAAACAATTTTATTCACGGTAATGCCGGCTCCATATAGCCATGGTCGTGGCAACTCCTTTATAATGTCTCTTTTGAATATGAATCCCCCAAAAATATTCTTCTTGTGGTCTTCTATAGTGGCTCTATCTGGAAATACTTTGGAATGATAAAATAAGACGTGTAGGAAGTTCTTTCCTTTACACAATGCAGAGGCCAACAATCTGTAGACCTCAACTCTCCACCATAGAATGAATTGGGATCACCCACAACATAGGTGTAGTGTAATAGCAATTAAAAAAAAATTACAAAACACCAAACGTTCATGGATGCCAAAACCACTAGACCATGGTGCACAAAAATGATGGCCATGATCGACTGAGAATAATACCACAAGCAAAAAAATGCCCCATTAAATTTATAGTTCAAGGTTATGATGAGAATCTCCAGCAATAAAAATAACATACATCATTTCTCTCCTATAGTGGGTGAATCATCTGAACCAAGCCTCCACTAATAATGACAACAATCTTCAATGGCATTTTCAGGAGATTCTACAATCTTAACTTCCATGGCATAAAGTTTGAGGCTCCCTCCAACAAGTGACTCCTACATACTGAGAATTTCCATTACTGCAACTTCTTCAAACAAGTTACACTTTGCATTCATTGCATCAAAATGGGCTTGTAATCCTACAACCCTTCTCAGGTCCATGTGCCGATCACTAGCACAATTCTACTTCTATCAATGAAGCTTGGACATACTACACTGAAACCTCCTGACAAATCTCTACCCCCGACAACTTGCCTCTCCAAAATATGGTTTTGATACCTTGTTGATTTTCTTAGACCATGGTAAGCATAATTTTGATGGTACGAATCTATAACCTATGATATAGTTGAACCTCAAAAATGCTGCTCTAATAATGCTAAAACCTGCTAAAACAAACTGTAGACTATATAACTAACATTTGCAGGTCTGTCCTAAATGATCTATCACATATACATTTGCTTAGTGGATTCCTTTTGTGCATATATAAATAATTTTACTTCAATTCAAAAGTATAAATTAACGAAACCTTTTCACAAAAAAAATGCAAAAAACCAATATTTCTCTTCCAATGTTTTACAATTTTAAACAATTGAGCATTCTTTAATAACTACATGAAAAAACGATATATTTTCAATAAAATTGATTTTGAACACATTAATTTGTCATATATGTGGAATTAAGTTTACAGTTTAGTAACATACCAATTATTCTATTCTATTGTATTTTTTTGAGTTAGAGCACACTTCATTATACAGAAAAAATACTTGGACTATGTGATAACCATATTGGGGCATCCATGTGATCTTATGCATAGTGTAGGATGTAGTAACTAGATATAGTCTTGAAGAAAAACTATAACCATGAGAGAATTACTTAGTTCTATATGCACAAAAGGAATCCACTAAGCAAAACCAGGCTATAATAAACCTATAACCTAATATATATATATATATATATATATAACCAACCAATAACTCAATTCAATTAGATAGAGGGAAACAATCCCATATTGAGAGATGTAAGAATGATGGGGATTGGGAACCTATGAAAAAATAATACACAACTCAGAAAACATTAAAAAAAATCCTACATACCAAGCAAGCTAGCAATGCTAGCATAACCAGTGTCCTAGCATCAAATTTTGTTGTTCAACACTTGTTGTGATAACATACAAGTATTGGATGGAGGGGAAATGGAATCAAGCCTAAGTCAACTGAACCATTGAAACTCAAAAAACGTTTATTAATGGCTATATTTGATAAAGTTCTAGGTTAGAGTAATTAAGGTCTTGAGGCTCTAGAATTTGTTATGTTTTGTACTAGTCCATAATTCAATGAATATGCAGTCACATATTGGAAATTTAAGTAATTTAATGAAAACAATTAATCTATATATTTCTACGTCAAAACCATCTTCCATGCTGATGGAGGCCACTACCTTCCTTATTGTCTTACCAATAGGCATGATAATGAATAATATGCCCTAAAATTATGGACTTCACCTTCAAATAAATCCTTGCAATCACATTGGTAAGGAGTGATAAGAATATCACAAAAATCCAACATGTCAAGTCTCTGTTGAAAGTTTCAATTCAAGACTTATATAGTAAATTCAATATAAGACTTACTTATAGTCGTTTCTTACTCTTTGCATCTTGACATATTTGATATTTTATGGTTTCCTTTTCATCTTGACATATTTGATATTTTATGGTTTCCTTTGCACCTTGACTGAATTGATACAACACTAAGCATATTTGAGAACACAACTTTAACTCAAGTTCTCATGGACGCCAAACATGAGATTTTCATTTTGAAACCATTATCCTTAAAAGGAACTCAATAGATATGGTTCATGATCTCCTTCTTTTACTCATGATTATGTGAATGGATATTGCAGGTAACAATGGGGGTCACAAGAGTGCAAAAACTAGTAAGTATGGACAAATCATACTACCTCTACTCATTGAAGTACCTCAAATTCCTATAGAGGAATTGAAAGAAGCAACAGATAACTTTGGTCCAAAATCGTTGATTGGAGAGGGTTCCTATGGTCAGGTGTACTATTATACTTGTTAGGATTTTGAATTTCTTGACATTGAGGGTTCCTATGGTCAAGTTGTACTGTAGCCATTAAGAATCTTGACACAAGCAAGCAACTCGATCAAGAATTCCTTGCACATGTAAGACATTCTAATGTTAAACTAAAAGGCTTTTATTTTAAGCTCACCTGTTTTGTTGTTCCTTTTAATTCTATAATGTCAACAAATAAATGTTAAGCCCATATATATACTTTTACTTTGTCACACGGCTTTTGTAATATTATTTTAAATATGCTTGTAGGTTTCCATGGTCTCAAGATTAAAACATGAAAATGTATTGGAACTTGTTGGATATTGTGTTGAGGGAAGCCTTCGTGTGCTTGCATATGAGTTTGCAACAATGGGATTATTGCATGATATTTTTAATGGTATGTGGGAAAATGCCACACAAGTTTGTGGTGGTATTATTCTTTATTGCATGCATGAATTTTGCAGGGTCAATGGATAGTTTTCAATTTATAATCTGTATCCATATTTTTTTTCATTACCCTAGCTGGAAATAATAAATATGCTATATGAAGAAAATTGTTCGTAATGAAATTCTAGTTTTTCAGTTATGTTCTGACATGTAATCAATGCAATCTGAGTAACCAAGTGCTCATAGGTCTGTCAATCATTTGAACTTTAAAAAGGTAGAGGGTGTTATTACTCCAACGTCACTTATGCTGATATGTGAAAACTTGAAAAGTGATGGAAGCGTAGAAACATAATTTCAGACTGGGTAGCTCACTGTATATTTAGGTAATAATATCAATATGAGCTAAATCTCTATTAGTTCTAAATTCTAGGCATTGAATTAAATTTGGGATGAGGTACCGTTCCAGATGAGGATAATTTATGATTAGATCAACGAGATTACTGATGTTTGATTTGTTCTAGATGTTCAGAATGAAAATGGTTTACCTGAAGATTATCTAAACCTTTTCAAGCTAACATTTCATGCTTCTGATTGAAATTTCAATATTAAATTATTGGGCTAAAAATTGAAATTAAATATACCTTCAATACATTCTTTCCTTGACAATAAAGTCAATTCAATTATATTACGCATTTTGCTCGATTGCAATGTATTCTATACTAGTGACAGTGTACACAAATGGCTAGTATTGGCCTTATTTGTGAGAAATATGATGATGAATGTGCATAGACTTGTTAGGATTTCGAAGGAAAGAAGTGGAAATACTTTGGTGTACAAACCTATGCATGTTTATATTTACGCAAATAATCTTGTTATTTTGTTTCAACACATTCTAGGTAAAGCCTTTCTTATTTTAAAAATTACTTTCATTTTTCCATTTTAAGGGGTGAGGGGTGGAGCTAGGCAAGACTATTCATTTCTTATGTTCTCTTAGATTTAGAGTTGAAGTAACAGAGATCAATGTGAGAAGTTTATATATTAAATCTTTTATTTTTTCTATTATGATTGATCTTCTTCTCATTGTACATGTTGGAGGGGCTTTATCCTCCAAAATGCTTATTAACCAATGTATTACCATTTAAAATTCTCAAGACAATCCTGCAAAGAGAAAATTTGAAAATGAAATGGGTGGGTGGAATAGCTCTACATGGATATTAATTACATAGTCCCTTTGCTATAAAATTCCTTGAATTTGTCAGATTCAAATCGTGCAACAACACCATTGCAAAGAAGTTGGATGGAAGGAAACTGCGTATTCTTGTTGGTCTCCTCATTTCATTAATATTCTGCAAAGATTACTGTAACTACTCAATTGTTCTATATTTTGTGGAACATTAATCAACAATATAGTATTGTGTTCTTTTATTAGAATATTTGGAACTTTTTTAAAAACACCAGTTTTACAAGGCAATGGGAGTAATTTGGGAATGTCTGGCAACCGTATGACATGCATTAAGGTATCTAATATTTGCAGCCATGCATATAGAAGGTGAATTACCAGTTCTATTTTTAGTTAGATGAAGATATAGAACATGTATATTTTCTAAGATTCCACTAGGGTTGTGCTAGTTTAGTCCAGGATTAAGGAATATGAAGGTTGCTTGGCTGTGCATAAAAGTTGTGGTAAAGGTTACCCAGATCGTGCATACTAGAAATGTACAAATTTATAAAACTTCTTATTTGTGCTAGGAGTTGTGATTTAGAATTTGTGAACTTTTCTTATTTAACAAGTCCAAATGTGGAAATTTGACAATAACTAGTCTGGAGAGTAAAGACATCAACATAATTCATGTTGCCATTTTCAATTGATCGGACATATATAATGTAATGTGTCTATGATTGCAAAGAATGATAGGGTTGTAGTAGAGAGTATATTTGAAATTACTTCAGCTTCATCCCTATTGGATTCTATTTACTGAACACTTCGAAGTGGGTGACCAATAAATCATTTCAGTAGATGGGTTGATGATAGTCAACAACTTAGAGGAATGAGTGGCACTACAATAGAATCAGGAATTGAGGTAATTTTGTTTCTCAGTTATAGAGGGATTAACCAATTCATGACACTCAATCATATTAGGCCCATGATACCACCAGATCATAGGGAAAAGGTGATGTTACTACCTCACAAGCTGTAGATGTTGGTACTGTAATGATAGAAACTTTAGAATCATAGGAAAATGATATATAGAGAACCAATGAATGCAATCAATGCCATGTTGAAGATAATACAATATATCATCCTTTGTCAACCATTAGATACTCAAAGTTTTGTATTAATCCTTTTCACCATTATAGAGGACTCTGTAAGTTAGGTTCCCCAATTCTTAAAGGGTTATAGCTCAATGAAAGAGCACCCTCCTTACAAGAAGGAGGTTGGTGGTTTGATTCCTCCATGCCTTGATGATATTATAATATCGGTTAAATACTTGAAATGACTAAATTAGTAACCAAAACATGAGAGACACAAAACTAGGCATTAAAAAGGATGCAACACATGGTGCTAATGATGAACCAAACATGGCATTGATATGGTAGCAAAATAAGATGTTACTTTGGATGCAAAACATGGTGCTACATAGGAAGCAAAATTTGGTGCAATAATATAAGAAATATTTCATGTCATTTTGGTAGAAAAACATGATGCAAAAAAGGAAGAAAAAATTGGTGCAAATTTGGAAGCAACAATTGGCACATGTTTGGAAGTAAAACGTGGTGCAAAATGAGATGCTAAAGTGGTAGAAAAAAAGGATGCAATATTGGATGCTAACATGGTGCTATTAAGGATGCAAATATGGTGCTAACAGGGGTGTCATTTAATAAGTAAAAGTGGAAACTCTCTAGGAAGCAAATTAGGATGTTATTTAGGAAGCAAACCTCAACATTGTTTAGGAAGCAAAGTTGGACGCTATTCTAGAAGCAAACATTGACGTTGTTTAGGAAGCAAAGTTGGATGCTATTCTGGATCAAAGAAAGAGACGCTATTTTGGACATCATAAAGGATGCTATATAGGAAGAAAAAAAAGACATTTTTTGAGACACTTTAAGTTTTTTCCATGACGTCTCCCATTTAGCTTCTAGTTTGACCACTCAATGTAAAAAAAATTCCTGTTAAAAGGGACACTAAATGGGATTCTAATTCTAGGATTTGTTGTATTTAAAAATATGAAAAGGGGCTTAAAAATTCATAAAAAGAGCCAAAATAACTCTCATAGGGGCTAAAGCCTCCAAAAAGGGGCTAAAACCCCTCACATGAGCTTAAAAGCCCCAAATGAGATAAAGATTGAGAAAAAGGGGCTAAAATCTCCAAAAAAGGGGCTAAATACCCAACCCGAGGCTTAAAACCCTAAAAATATTGAGAAAAAGTATAAATAAAGGGGTGGGGGTCACTCTCAAATGACTCCTTCACTCCATATCATTCAGCCTCCCTCTCCTCCATTCCTCCCTTGAGCCATAGCTCCCCATTCCTAAGAGAGGTGCTCTCCCCAGCTAGGGCATGGTGGCCCATTCCAACCAGAAGGTATACTTGTCTTTTCATGTTTTTGCTTCGGTAGATTGTAGTTTTCTAACATTTTTTGTTTGTGGGTTTATTGCTTAACACTATCTTGCAGGTTTCCATTGATTACTTGCAGGTCTTTTGGTTTCCTAATAGTTGTATGCATAGTTGTGAAGCTTATGTGCAGAGGGATTTTTCATTTCATTTTCTGTTTATTTCTTTCTTTTCTTCCATTCTCATAGGAACCCTACCATTTTTTCATATAGATGGAAGGGATCCATTCCTGGTCTGTAGGTGGGGTAAAATCCCTACTACAAGGGTCTTGCATCACAGCTTGCTCTTTTTTCATAATAGGGAGCAAAGGCCTTGGTATTTTTTTTGTGGGATCTTCCTACATATTAGTTTGTTCATAGATCACTTGAACCTTTTGTTTCTTAAGCTGCGTTCTAGCCGTATCTGTATGAGTTTGCAGTTGGGAACTGATTTTTTCAAGAATCCTCTTGAATTCTAGCCCTTTTTGCAATGTGTCTTCCATTGAACTAGGACAAGGAATGGATGGGCCATCAAGTATACCTTTACCTTTGTCCTTGGGTTGAGAAGGAATGGCAGTATCAAAGCTTGCTTCGTGTTCTCTACCTTCGTTTTATTTTTCCTTCTTCTTAAATATTTTGTTTTATCTTAAGTTTATCTTTCCTTTCACGAAGAGTTCTTATCATAATATCCTTCTGGTACTTGTACAAATGAGACTTGACATTTAGATCAATTGTCTTTTTCATGGCTTCCTGAAAATCTATGGCTTCTCAAAACATGGAATCACATGGTCATTTTAATGAACGTAATGGAATATAACATGCTCATGTGTAAAGAGGTTTTCGAAATAAGACAATGGGTCATGCATTCTCTTGGATTCCTCTCCCAAGTTCATAATAGAAATTTCATTACCAAACATAATTGTGTGGCCGATTTTATGTAGCACAAGAGAGTTGAGAGAAAGAAGAAATTTGGTCCAAACCCTTTTCTTGTTTTTAGTCAACTTGGGAAAATCCCCATCGATGACAATTTGATAGAAAAATTCCTATAGCACCATGTGGTCGGGAACTGTCTTGGGAAGTAGGTGAACTGTATTTCTGCCACAAATTTTTATGTAATAGAAATATTATCCTATGTATTAGTCACCATACAATGAAATTAATTCCCTATAACCTTTAGATAATGCGGGAGCATCAACCTTGAAAAATTTAAAATACATTGACCTGATAAATAGGTCACAAATCTCATAAACCTGAGGGATGAATTTATCTTCCCACATATTGGATAAATAGATATTTACAGGTGGATATTGTTTTTTTGAAACCAATTTAAAGTCAGGAAAGGAGAATACACGTAGAATGCATCCATAAAAAACCTAGATATATAAAATTTTGGATTTGTGCTAGACGAGGTTTTCTGATACTTCCCAATTTCGTCTCGCAAATTACAGGACACAATTTTCACACAATTGAATGAATCACCTATAAGTAAAATATTGTGTTCCATAGGAAACCATTGTCTTTGAACGAGGAACAGTTTGGTAACCCATATAATGGAAAAATCATGGCTTGCAATAATCCAAAAGGTTCTTTGAACCACGAAATTGGATATGCCAAAATTGAGGTAGGAATGACTAATGTTGGATCTTCCAACCAGGATTTGACTACATCTTCTTAAATGAACCTGGAGAGAGATTCATGAAAAAATTTTGATGTGAGAAGTTCTTTGGGCAGTCCCAAAGCAGAATCCCTAGAAAATACATCAGGATGGAAAGAATCAACAAGCATATTCTCTGTGTCATGAAAGGTGTGCCCCTTAGGGTCAGCATTGTCCAATGCCCACTTGACATGATCTGTATAGGGAATTAAAGGAGGATTTGAAGCAATGCAATGAATATCATACCTACAAATATTGGCAAAAGTAGGATAGTCATGGGTAACAGAGGAAATATCATCATTGTAAATAAGAGAGTAAATTTTGGACCAGTCTAGATATAGGGTATTAGATACGCATCCACTAGTGTTAGTAAAAACAACAATGTTAGGGTATTTTTTCTTTTGCTCTTGAAGAGTTTTTTTGGACCTGGAGTTTCTAGACATTGCAGGTGCCTTTTCTAATTGGATCTTGGAAACCATGTCTGATAATGATGTGAGTTCAAACATAACAGGAAAAATGGTCAGGTGGTGAAAATGTTCACAATACTGCAAATCCATGTGATGGGACAAAGAGAAAATGCACAATAAAAAACCAAAGCACAGTGAAAAAGAATAGGTAAAAATAGTAAAAAAACACTTGTAACTTTGAACTTTAAAAACTCAAAACCAAATGGCTAAAAGAACCTTAGCTGTAGATTTCATATGCATGGGAGACTGAGATCTAGGTAGTGAAACAATATACATGATTTGAAAAGATTCACTTTTCATGGTCTCTCATGTTCGATTTTTGAAAATCAAGAGTCGAGAATCGAGAAACGAACAATCAATCTAGAAATTATGTGGGGTTTTCATTTTCTAAAAGGAAAAGTTAGAAGTCAAAAAGGAGAACAGTATTATAAATTAAAATGATGTTACCAAAATACGATATCTGAAATGTTAGAAATCAAAAATCAGGAACTAACCAAATAATCTTAATGCAATCAGAGTTTCCAGTTTCCAATATCCAAAAATAAAAAAAATGAAATGTTATTTATTTGAAAGGATAAGTTTTCCAAGATCCAAAATGTCAAAAATCAAAAATCACAAAACGAACTTCAACTTACCTCCAAAAAAAGGATTTCTTCCTTCTGATTTCACAATGTAGGGATCAGAAACACTAGAAAGTTTGGAAATAAATAAAAATGTCCCGAAATCCAAAAAAACATCCAAAAAAACAAGGTTTAATGAAGGAATTGATTCAATCCATGCAAAATAACAAAGAACTTACAACTTCATAACTTCCCTGAGTGAACTATGGCTATAAAACTAGTCAACCGGGGGGCCTATTTTGATGACCCAAAATAAAGATCTCTTGCAAGAAGCAACAAGGCCTTACCGTCATGATTTATTTGGAAAGAGAGTTGTAAGGACTCTATCAAAATATATTGAGTGTTATTAATTTCTACCAATGTTGTGAGGGTTTTGCTTCTAACTTGATTTTATAGTTCATTTTTTTTTGCAATATTGTACTGTGGCCATGAGGCCCTTTTCCTCAATTTGATTGTATTTACAATATTTCCTAGGTATTTGGGTTAGTTTTGGAATTAAATGAGACACCAACTCAGTTCCCCCTCTAAGGGAACATGAGCACAATTTTAGGGATTATGCTTCCTACAACAACTAGAAAGTGAAATGCTAGTACTACCACTTGTAAACCATCCTTCTAAAACTACTCAGTCCTCCTAGTGGGTCAGTGAACAATCATTTAACAGTCTCCCTTGGATAGGTGTCTCTTCTATTTAATTGTTAAAATAAATCATTCTTCAATTACAGTCATCCTTCACCAAATTGGTCATAAAACCTTACAATAAATTTAACATAATGTTTTTTTAAATAAATAATAAATATTGATTTTTCAGTTCTAGGTGTGTTACAAAAATGAAGGAAAAACTAAATTACATTCCACTACTAAAATATATTTTTATTGAGTAGTTTATTATTAGATGTAAATTTATTAAAAATTTAATGTAAAGACATTTCTTTCATAGTAAACAATAAACCATAAAAATCATGAGTTGTCTGTTTAAAAAATATAAATATGTTTAATGAATCTCATAACACATGGAAGAATAAGAAAATGCTAAATGATGTAAGAAAAGGTCAAGAGTTAAACTATTCCTTCAAATTCCAGAATGGAGGAATGAATTAGCCCAAATCTATGAGATTATGTTGCTCTTTAAAACTTGGGGCTTATCTTTGAGATCATCTTGTTCTATCACCGTTCGCTCTAAAAAGAAAGCATATTCCAAAATATTGAGTGGAAAGAAAACCCAAATACATACATATGTGCAGTTGTTAGATGACTTATTTGAAGGGCTTGAGCCATTATGTGGAGCCTTTTCCATAACCATGGTGCCATTCTTAAAATAATGCGAGAGAAAGAAAACAAAACTAAGAGCCATACATACTTGTAACTGAAGTAAATCAATGTTGGTATAAAACTCTTTGGATTGCAAACACCACATATGCATAGAAGATGCCAAAATGATTAATGAAATTTATCACTACACAAAAAGATGTGTCTTGAAGGCCATTATGATAGAAAAAACCCTAATAACTTCTAACTAGGATGATGGTTGGAACCTTAGTCGATCATTGGTTCCTCCCATCAACATAGAAAGGAAAAAAAATAGGTAATAATCATTAATTAGATTACAAAATTAACATACTATAATTGAACATAATTTTAATAATCAAATCAACCCTAAAATATTAATTTATCGACCACATTTTATTTATTCAATAAAAAATTATTTTTTAATAATTTAATTAATGTTTTGGTTATAATTTTTTTTTTGTGTCCTCTCATATTTTCTTGAAGTTGAAATCATCAAATTAGGATTTTTTTTTCTATTCTTGAATATATATTATTAATATACCTCGAGTGAACATGATTCTCTCAAGAGTTTTTTGGATCTCTTCTCTTGACAATCGGCTACACTATTTAGTATGAAACGTGGAGTTAAACAATATTACATATGAATTCCATTCTACATCAAACTGAATATAATTTTAAGTTTGTTCAATTCCATCCTTTAAACCATTTATACTATGAAATGAGAACTCGATAGACTTCTCATTTTTCTATCTCCTAATTTTTGTAGCAATTATTACATGTGTTTCAAAAAGGGTTGATATCGGTATCACACATTTTTATTTTGAGGAATTTCTTTTGGGCCTTTGAATCATCTTTGTCGTAAATTACTTTTAATTTCTATTTTCAAGTCTTCTTTCTAGAAATTTAACAAAATAACATACATTTAGAAGCAAGTTATAATGAAAAATATATACATTTTGGAATTTTTTCTTTAAATTTAGACATTTTTATGGATGAAATAATAATTTTTTATTGAAAAAATTGTATAAAAATCAATAAAATACAGACATTTAAAAACATTTTCAATGGATTTTTATAGATATTTTGTAAAAAAGTGATATTGTTTTATATTATTTTCCAGAAAGTGACAATTCATAAAATTTGAAGATAAACTATACCATATATTTGTAAGTAACATATTAAAAACATTATATATAGAAATTTTATTTCTAAAACAAAGTTTGAAAGTAAAAACATTACTAATATTTCTTATCAAAAAGTTGTCAAATTTAACATTTTCTTCAAGACATGAAACTAATCAAAATATCATGAAATTGAAATTCTTCATTGAAATTGGAATTTTTTGAGCTTTTCATTCTTCATGGACATCAATGCCTTCTTCCATTGGGTATTCTATTTCTATAAGATGCCCAAACTGCTCTTATTCCAAACATCCCTCTTAATGGGGGTTGAGCCCCTTTTGACATATTTTCCAAAAGTGTTTCACTAAAATTTTAAAAAAATTACATCGATATTACATGAAAAAAAAATTAAACCTCCCCTAACCCCCTGAACCCCCCACAACATTATATTAAAGAACATTACATTAAAAAAAAATCCCCTGGATTAACTAGCTAACCCCCCCCATGGCACATTCAAAAATAATTTGAAAAACAATTATTCCCCCTAACCCCTAAACTCCGCCCCACACACAACATTACATTAAAAAAATATAAATAATTCTTTTTTATAAACTATCCCTCTAACTCCCACAACATCAAATTTAAAACAATATTTAAAAATATTTTTTTTAAACCTACACTACGTATCCTACACTACTCCATTCTTGCTTAGCATAGCATATTCTAGCTTATCCTACCCTTATGTGGCTTAGAATACCCTAACCTACTCTACTTTAGCATATAGCCTACTAGTCCTTATCCTAGCCTACTCTAACTTATCCTAGATACTCAACCCTTACCTCACCTAGCCTAGGTTACTCCATCTTGACCTATTGCAGCCTGGCCTAACTTATCCTCATCTATTCTAGCCTGCTCTACTATGGCCTACTCTCTCCTACCTACTCTATCTTAGCATTACCCATCCTACTCTAGCCGAGCCTACTCTAACCTACTCTAGCCTAACCTAGCCTAGCCTACTCTAGACTAACCTAGCCTAGCCTACTCTAGCTTAGCCTACTTTAGCTTATTATACCCTACCTAATCATATCCAATCCTAGCCTAACCTAATCTAGCCTAACCTACTCCCTCCAACTCTAGCCTAACCTAGCCTAGCCTAATATAGCTTAACCTAGCCTACAATAGCCTAGATTATCCTATCCTAATCTATCTTAACCTAACCTACTCTAGACTAGTCTAGACAATTCTCAAGTAGCCTAGTCTTACATGTCCTAGCCTAACCTACTCTATACTAGCCTACTCTAGCCTACTCTATCCTAGACTACTCTACTCTAGCCTAGATTAACCTACTCTCGGCTAGCCTACTCTAGCCTAGCCTAGCCTACCCTTCCCTACTCCAGCCTGAGATACTCTAACCTAACCTACTCTAGCATAACATAGCCTAACATAATCTAGACTAGCCTACCCTGCCCTACTCTACCTTGGAATACTCTACCCTATCCTACTCTAACATAGCATAGCATAGCCTAACTTAATATAAATTAGCCTAGCCTATCCTTTCCAACTCTATATAGTATATCCTAGTCTATCCTATCCTAGGCTAACATGGCCTACTCTAGCCTAGCCTAGCCTAACCTAACCTACGCTACCCTATTATATTTTATCTTACTCTATCATAGCTTAACCTACTCTAGGCTAGTCTAGGAAACTATAGATTATGCTACTCTAGCTTAACCTACTCTACAATATCTTACTCTATCCTACCCTACTATAGCCTAACCTAGCCTAACCTGCTCTAGTCTCTCCTTATATAGCATTGTCTATCTTACCCTAGCGTAGTCTATCATATCCTAGTCTAATCTAACCTACCCTATCCTACTTTATCTTTTCCTACTCTAGCCTCATCTAATTTACTCTAGACTAGACTACTCTAGTCTATCCTACTCTAGGTCACCCAAGTATAGCCTAGCCTATCCCAGCCTAACGTAACCTAGCCTAGCCAATCTAGAATATACTATCCTAACCTACTCTAGAATCTCCTATTCTATCCTACTCTAGAATATCCT
Source organism: Pseudotsuga menziesii (assembly GCA_001517045.1). Taxonomy (NCBI): domain Eukaryota; kingdom Viridiplantae; phylum Streptophyta; class Pinopsida; order Pinales; family Pinaceae; genus Pseudotsuga; species Pseudotsuga menziesii. The sequence continues at coordinate 75,876 of LPNX010926896.1, forward strand.
ATCCTAGCCTACTCTAGAATATCCTACCCTACTCTAGGGTAGGCTATCCTACCGTACTATAACCTAGCTTAGCATAGCCTATTCTCACCTACCGTACTCTACTGTACTCTAGCCTAGTCTAGCCTACTCTAGCCTATCCTCACCAAGGCTATCCTGACCTACTCTACTGTAGCCTACCCTAACCTACTTTATCATAGAGCACTCTAGCCTATCCTAACTTACCCTAGTCTTGACTAGCCTATCATACTATAGTTTAACCTAGCTTACCCTAGACTGACCCACCCTACCTATCCTATTGAAATATTGTAACTTCAAAGAATATTCTATATGTATCATTTTGTGGTCCCCGATGGTCCTACCGAGAGAACCACTTGTATTATCTTGTACCTCGATGCTTCTAATCGGAAGAACTAATAAGAGTCATGAGGTTGTCCCCTCTAA
>LPNX010926896.1:96939-108761 GCA_001517045.1 Pseudotsuga menziesii
TATATTATTCTCCAATATTATATACATATGGCTCCACATATAGTACATACATGTATGAGGCTCGTCTTTATACGTAACAAAAAAAAAATATATATGTTTATATATGTCCCCCAATTATATATATACTATTTTCCATACAATACATATATGTGTGTGAGGTTCGTCTCACCATTGTATTTAACATTATAATATAATGTAGGTAGGAAGGAGGTTTGTATTACCATGAAATGTTGTAACATTATATGTTCAACATACAATATATATATCACAAATATATATATTCCTCCAACATATATATAATTCTACATTATTATGTATATAGGGTCTCATTATTATCTGTATGAGGTTTGTTTCACCCTATACCTTTCCATGATTATATGTAAATTTATATGTTATACTCATATATATATATAATATTCTTCATTATTATATATGTAATGTTCTACATATAATATATTTATATATATGTATGTGATTTGTTTCACCATGTGATGTCCCATGATTATAGGTAACATTACATGCTCTACAAATAATAATTATCTCAAATGTATATCCCCATCATACATATAACGTTCTTCCTTGTTATAATAATGTTAGAATGTCTCAAGTGCCCTTGATTAACTTGTAGTGGGAGTAACCTCACTATGGTGAGGGTTTTCCATTCCTCATGGACGCATTTATGATTCATTTCTATTTTTACGAGTTGTATTCGCTCTTAGGTATTCAAGGTGGGAGGGGCATCTTACATCCTTTACCCCTAGAATTAACACTGTCCTCGGTGTTGCTTGTTCGTCATCCCTAACCTTGCTGGCCCGCTTTGCCTATTTTCACATTCTGGTGAGTGAAAACCAATTCTTCTTCTTAACCTCTTTTCTGCCAGACCTATGAAGACTATCGTCAGATCTTACATACTTTAATATTTATAAGAATGAGGACTGCATTATGTTCCCAACTTAAAGCACTACTTTAGATCTGCATCCTATCAACAACAATGTATAACCAATAATTCAGCATAATTTAGTTTCATCATTCCTTCACATTTGCACATTAAAACATGTAACCATTTAATGACCTCGAAATATGCTAACACAACTTTCATTTTCGTTATCTTTTGAACTCTCCCTGGAGTTAAATTTTTGGGTGGACTTACATCTATTTCTGAGGTTACTCTCCCTTTTGACCACTAGTCAAAAGTTTTCTTCTTAACGACATCAGACAGCGTCTTGTCTTCCAGATGTCTAGTTTTCCTAGGTCTTTTCTTTCCACACCATGTTCCTAAAACCAATGTGCTCACGCGGTAATCGCTTGCCTAACACCATTGTGCTCCTGTGGCGTACATGTCTAACACCGATGTGTTCACGTGGAAATCACTTGCCTAACACCATGGTGCTCCCGCAACATGCAAATTTTTTTCTTGGTTCATATTTAGTACATATTTGACCTTACTAATCATAATGCACACTCCTTGGTGCTTCGCATGACTTTTACTGTCATTGTCCCGACTCGTGAGTCGGCTATATGGTTAGTCAAAGCACTAGTCAATAACTCACAATTTTATTAACTAATCATAAGTTGTAGCGGTTTAAAAAATTATCTAGGAAATTATTCCTTACACATTTCTGAGCAAGTTGAGCGCAACCCCCCCTGCTTTTTTTTTATGCAGGAAGATTTTATCTATTGTAGTGCACGTCGATTGCAACACTAGTCATCATCATGGTGAAGCCTGCAATGTCAGTATAAAAACCACAAAATCCACAGTTAAATCCTTGGTTTATAAAATCTTAAGATTCGACATTCAACATTCCCTAACCTCATTATTTAAGGTAGCGAATACTTTTATTACCAGTCAATCCCGACTGATAGCATTCCTAGCATATCCTGCAGTGTCATTGTAAAATTTTATGCAACATTCATCAACTCAAATAACTTTAGACATCTTTACCCATCTATTGTCTGGATAATTACCAAGAAGGGACATTCCATATTTACACCACATTTATGTGTGGAAATCTAGGGACATAGGCATTATGCTAACATAAGTAATTCCAAGTGAGCTACTTACCACCATTCCACACCTTAACCACTTATGTTAGGTTGGATGACATTCTTGTTCATCCAATAAGAGTATCTATATTTAGTGCAGTCTTTTAATATAACGAGAATCATTATTTGATTTATGCACAAGACACTTTACCGTTCACTTTGGCTACACTGCATCCCAATTTCAAAGGTAGTCTAGTTAGCCTCTTTCTTTTGTAGGTTTCATATATTCATATTTATATTTAATTATTCAGTTATGGTCCAACTAGGAATTCTATAATTCACCACCTGCAAAAATCCCAATGCTTTGTTAGTTACCATAACATTCATGTCATATCATTTCAATTGTGAAGGCATAAAAACAACATAATCCCTACATGACACATTGTTTCTTCTAGAGCCTAGAAGCTCCACCTCAAACACAACTTTAGTATCCCTGGGCGTACTTGATGTTTCATGCCTACTTGATCAACACCATATCTTGATATTCCCATGCTCCATAGCTTATTATCAAGGTATATCTACCTAATCCCTCTAGACCTAAGTGACTAACACAACTTGATGTTCTAGTGTTAATGCATATATAGACCATCTCAATTAGTTACTATACTAGAATTTTTTCCATAACATTTTATAAAGTATATTCTTAACACAACTAATTATTGAAGCTATGGTTTCCAAAATTTCAATATAACTAATCAAATGTTATCATCTTTGTAACCTTCCATAATTAGCACAGAATCATACAGACTCCATATGTTACCATTTCTACTAAGGATTTCATCTTTGCCTCTAGTCCTCATGTGATGCTGCTTCTTGTAACCATGCACACTTGCATTATCTGCTCACAATTCTTGCCCAAAATAAGTCGCATCTTACCCTCATAAACAAATTATATGATAGCATGTTCCTATTTGACTACAACAAAAATATACTCATGTATCATATCAAGGATTTACTTCCTCTTCAATGTCTTTTCTTGATGTGTAAATATTATGCACTTAATCTTACTAAACAAAATTTCAACTTGTACTTTACTCATCAATACGTATGTAAAACAACCTAAGTATATCTTGCTTAGAGTTGTTGCGACAAGTCTAATAGTGTCTTCATTCTCTCATTCCCCAATTTTAAACAAATAACCCTTCCTATTTTTTTTCTGTTCATGCAACTAACTTCATGCATTACACATATTTCTCAGACAAACCCGTGCAAAGAGTTCAACAATATTTCCTTTTATAGCATGCATTATAATATCACATAGTCAAATCACATAATTCACAACATACCTGCATGTTGATGAGTCCATTAGATCTGAGTGTTGTAACTTTGCTCTCATACCATATGTAGCATACCTCTTGTACCTAGATTCCATTATGTGTGACAAAGGGGGAATTTTTTTTTTCATTCGTTGTTGCTACAAAATGAATCAATGCTGTTAGTGGCATATTTTTCCATGGCATTATAGGGAAGTGTGTCCAATGCTACTAATCGTGCAGCAAACAACATTTTCTGAAAATATTTTGGTTATATATCAGCATTAGTCAATACTAATTAAAATCGACCACTTGTTCCTTCCTACTATTTATGCTATTACAAGATACACTGTAGGCGATGGCCTTGGATCAGAATTTTCCTCCTTTTACATCACATGAGATCGTACATACATATTAACCATTGTAAAAATAATTTTTCTTTTGCATTTAAAACATTCATAGAAAAGTAACTCATCCATTTACATCATAATAGATAAAGAGATCAACCAAGAACATCCAAGGACATAAAAAAATAATACACATCAAGGCACATAATACACCGATATACGTGGTTCACACCAAACTCGGGGTTACGTCCACGAAACTGCCGCATCATATATTATTTTCAAAAAGATGATTACAATTGGTCAACCACTCTATTGCCATATCTTCTTGTTTACACTTAAGGACTCCCACTCACAGGTTTTTTCCTATATTCCTATTATTTGCTTCAGATGAGCACTTTTAGCACAAGCTAAGAATCAACATTCATTAGTAAATCATGACTCCCAACTAGACTTCCATACATGAGCAAATATATGCCTGCACATAATGAAATATATATATATATATATACACACACACACAGAGAGATTAATTACCATACTATCTACACATAACGTAAATAATTATTCATCCCAGTAAGTTTGTTCTTAGTGGTATTTCTACCTATTGCATCTAATAGGTTCCAATCTACAACCCATAAGCAGAGGTTATGGAATTTCGTGTCTGATATAGCCAAATTACATATCCAATCTAGATATGAACTAAACCCTTTCTATAAATTTAGAACCAAGCCTAGTCTCTATTTAAACCCAGGCAATATGTCTCTATATATGTATAAAAACAAAACAAATTACTGAGTGAAGCCACAATACAACATTTGGAAGTGCCACATATACATAGGTTTTCCAAATCAAATATTATAATGTCGAGGTCAAGTTCGACTTTGGTTTTTTTGTCAAAAATTCAATAGTTAGATGACTCCAACATAGGCAACTATCTAAATAAATCTAAGGGAAATATCAGATCTAACCCCCTTTTAAAATCAAAACATTTTCACTAATAATGTAGGGCTATTCTAGATTTGGCGTTTTAAAGTAAAACGACTCCTCTGAATATGCAGAGTGATTCTAGTTCTGGAAAATTTATTTCTCTGAATATGCAAATTGCTTCTAGATATGGTGTTTTAAACAAAATGATTTCACTGAACATATAGATTGCTAAGAGATCTGGATATTGGTGTAACGAATATTCCCTATGTGTATGCATAGTTTTACACCCTCTCCTCCACAATAATATATCAATAAATTAAACAACCAAGGAACGGTAACTCCAATCAACTCAAAATGCAATGACACCTTCAACCTATCATAAATCTAGTAAGGGAGAGGCACAAGTTCAGAACTAAAACAAAAGATAAACTGGAAAAAGGGTGTTTAAGCTTAAGATCTAAACGTGTGATAAATCGACACAAGAAAACTCCCTCGGCTCACTCATAAGCAATAAAATCCAAAATTTCTGGTCACAACATAATGAGCTGAAGTAGAAATAAAAAAAATGCATTAAACAATTCCAGCCAAAAATGCACCAGGCATTAAGGAATGCGGGCAAACATAATGCTTTAATGCTACATGCAAAAATGCGTTTAAACAATGCAGAACAAAAATTAGATGAAACTTCAGGTATATAATGCACCCAGCAATTCATCAAAAAATAGATTAAACTTCAGGTATATAATACACCCAGCAATTCATTTTCTTCGTACAGATTCCCTAAATGCATCAACTACAGGAGAAAACCCTTCACAAGATAGGCCACAGAAGCACTTAGACAATGGAGATGAAAACACTCAAAGCTTATTTTATGATTTCAAAACTCCATAGCCTACATCCAACGTAGGAATATTGTTGGGAACAAATCGCAGGCACAAAAAAAGGGACTACCTTTCCCCAGTCTCTTCACAATAGAGCGTAATATGGATGTCTCATGACTCTTCTAATAAAACATAGCTATGGTAAATGTTAGCCTTAGATCTATTGACAAAGATGCTTAATAATATTACACAGGGTCAGGTTGATATCAAGCTTGGAAGATGATATAAAGGAGCGATTTTCAGATTCCTCAATGATGAATCCATCACATGAACAATACCAAAAAATGATGCATAGCCATGTTATAGAAAATGCTTACCCAGTTCAAATAGAAATCTTGGAGTTAAAACATACCCCGGATTGGAGCGCTTGCTTCATATTTTAACAAGCCCACTTGGAGGTATTATATTCTTGCTTCCATCTTCCAATAAACTTCCCCAAGTAAATGACAAACTCTTTCATCCATCCACACTCTCCTTTCCCACACAGCTTCCCTCTTTCCTCTTTTTCTTTTCCCACGCAGCTTCCCTCTTTCCTCTTTTCCTTCCCCCCCCGCTCAACGATTTGAAGCCACCCTTATATAAGGGTAAAAAAATCCCAACGGTTCTTTTCAAAGCCATCATGATTTCCCCCCATCAATGGCTATGAATCCAGTAGTTATAATAACTGCCGAACGTTAGTAGTCATACCAAAAAAAAAATCAGGGATTTCAGCATACTAAATGGCTGTGAATTTGGGTAATCTAAAAATGGCTGAAAATCAGAAATCGGGGAATGAATTAATGGTATTCAGCATCGCCCATTAATTGGCTGGTATAACGTCCCCTTAAATAATTAATTCAAGCCAGCCATCAATAATTCCTTCACTAATTAAATGCTATAATCAAAGGAAGCTCAATTAGCGTTCATAAATTTCCTCCACTAATCAAGGCATAATGATATAACAAATTCCAACTACAGTATGATGCACTCTTCATGTGACCATTCACACTCCATGCGAGGTCATACCTCATGTTTTCCATTATCTTATTTTTCATTTATGATTGCATCTCTATTATTAATATAGCATTTCTCCTAAATGAAATTCCTCGCGGAATACATGTATGTATATAGAATTTCTTTTTTCTATAATTTCCACTAATACCCGCTAATATCTTTATGTAGGAGGAATTAGTTTCATTATAAGTGCTACAATATTGTATGTGCGCTCTACATATATATAATATATGTACGTATGTGGTTTACTTCACCATGTATATTCTACATAAAATCTATATCACAAATATACATGTCTCCAACATATATATATTATTCTCCAATATTATATACATATGGCTCCACATATAGTACATACATGTATGAGGGTCGTCTTTATACGTAACAATATATATATATATATATATATGTGTGTGTGTGTGTGTGTGTGTCCCCCAATTATATATATACTATTTTCCATACAATACATATATGTGTGAGAGGTTCGTCTCACCATTGTATGTAACATTATAATATAATGTAGGTAGGTGGGAGGTTTACATTACCATGAAATGTTGTAACATTATATGTTCAACATACAATATATATATGCCTCCAACATATATATAATTCTACATTATTATGTATATAGGGTTTCATTATTATCTATATGAGGTTTGTTTCACCCTATACCTTTCCATGATTATATGTAACTTTATATGTTCTACTCATATATATATATCTCCAATATATATATATATATATAATATTCTTCATTATTATATATGTAATGTTCTACATATAATATATTTATATGTATGTATGCGATTTGTTTCACCATGTGATGTCCCATGATTATAGGTAACATTACATGCTCTACAAATAATACTTATCTCAAATGTATATCCCCATCATGCATATAATGTTCTTCATTGTTATAATAATGGTAGAATGTCTCAAGTGCCCTTGATTAACTTGTAGTGGGAGTAACCTCACTGTGGTGAGGGTTTTCCATTCCTCATGGATGCATTTATGATTCATTTCTATTTTTACGAGTCGTAGTCGCTCTTAGGTATTCAAGGTGGGAGGGGGATCTTACACCTTCACTCCCTATAATTATGCTGCCTGTGTGAGTGCCTTGAGACCATTTGACTCTCAAGCCATTCACCCTCCCTCTCCTCCATTCCTCCCTTGAGGCATAGCTCCCCATTCCTAAGAGAGGTGCTCTCCCCAGCTAGGGCATGGTGGCCCATTCCAACCAGAAGGTATACATGTCTTTGGTAGATTGTATTTTTCTAAGATTTTTGGTTTGTGGGTTTATTGCTTAACACTGTCTTGCAGGTTTCCATTGATTACTTGTAGGTATTCTGGTTTCCTAATAGTTGTATGCAGAGTTGTGGAGATTATGTGCAGAGGGGTTTTTCATTTCATTTTCTATTTATTTCTTTCTTTTCTTCCATTCTCATAGGAAACCTACCCTTTTGTCCTATAGACGGAATGGATCCATTCCTGGTCTATAGCTAGGGTGAAATCCCTACTACAAGGGTCTTTCATCACATCTTCCTCTTTTTTCCCAATAGGGAGCAAAGGACTTGGTATTTTTTTTTTGGGCTCTTCCTGCATATTAGTTTGTTCACAGCTCACTTGAACCTTTTGTTTCTTAAGTTGTGTTCCAACCGTATCTATATGAGTATGTAGTTGGGAACTGATTTTTTCAAGATCCCTCTTGAATTCTACCCCTTTTTGCAATGTGTCTTCCATTGAACTAGGATGAGGAATGGATGGGCCATCAAGTATACCTTTACCTTTGTCCTTGGTTTGTGTAGCAATTGTAGTAGAAAAGCTTGCTTCTTGTTCTCTGGCTTCCTTTTATTTTTTCTCCTTCTAAATATTTTTTTTTATCTTAAGTTTATCTTGCCTTTCACAGAGAGTTCTTGTCATAAGATCCTTCTGGTACTTGTACAAATGAGACTTGACATTTAAATCAATTGTCTTATTCATGGCTTCTTAAAAATCTATGGCTTCTCGGAACATGGAATCACATGGTCATTTTCATGAACATAATGCAACATAACATGCTCATGTGTAAGGAGGTTTTCCAAATAAGACAATAGGTCATGCATTCTGTTGGATTCCTCTCCCAAGTTCATAATATAAATTTACTTACCCAACAGAGTTGTGTGGCCGGTTTTATGTAGCATAGGAGAGTCAAGAGAAGTAGGAAAATTGGGGCAAGCCCTTTTCTTGTTCTTAGTCAACTTGGGAAAAACCCCATCGATGACAGTTTGATAGAAAAATTCCTATAGCACCATGTGGTCGGGAACTATATTGGGAAGTAGGTGAACTACATTTCTACCCCAAATTTTTATGTAATAGAAATATCCTCCTACGTACGAGTCACCATACAATGAATTTAATTCCCTAGAACCTTTAGAGAATGTGGGATCATCAACCTTGAAAAATTTAAAATACATTGACTCGATAAATAGGTCACAAAGCTTGTAAACCTAAGGGATAAATTTATCTTCCCACATTGGATAAATAGATATTTACAGGAAAATATTCCTCTTTCCAAAACCAATTTAAATTCAAGAAAGGAGAATACGAGCATAATGCATCCATAAAAAACCCGGACATATAAAAGGTTGGATTTGGGCTGGACGAGGTTTTCTGATACTTCTCAATATCATCTCGCAAATTGTAGGACACAATTTTCCTCCAATTGAATGAATCACCTATAAGTAAAATATTGCATTCCATACAAAGCCACTGTGCTTTGAATGAGGAACAATTTGGTAACCCATATAATGGAAAAATCATGGCTTCCAATAATGGGAAAGGTTCTTTGAACCAAGAAATTGGATATTCCAAAATTGAGGCAGGAATGACTAATGTTGGATCATCCAACCAGGATTTGACTACCTCTTCGTAAATGAACCTGGAGAGAGATTCATAAAAAAATTTGACATGAGAAGTTGTTTGGGCAGTCCCAAAGCATAATCCCTAGAAAATACATCAAGATCGAAAGAATGAACAAGTGTATTCTCTCTGTCATGAAAGGTGCACCCGTGAGGGTTGACATGGTCCAATGCACACTTCACAGGATCTATATAGGGAATGAAAGGAGGCTTGGTAGCAATGCAATGAATATGAGAACCTCAAATATTGGCAAAAGCGGGCTGGTTGTGGGTAATAGAGGAAATATCGTCATTGTAAAAAAAGAGTAAATTTTGGACCAGTCCAGATATAGTGTATTAGATACGTGCCCACTAGTGTTAGTAAAAACACCGATGTTGGGGTATTTTTTCTTCTGCTCTTGAAGAGTTGTTTTGGACCTAGAGTTCCTAGATATTGTGGGTGCCTTTTCTAATTGGATCTTGGAAACCATGTCTGATAAATATGTGAGTTCAAACATAATAGGAAAAATAGTCAGGTGGTGAATATTGCAAATCCATGAGCTGGGACAAAGAGAAAATGCGTAGTAAAAAACCCAAGAATAGTGAAAAAGAATAGGTAAAAATGGTAAAACAACACTCATAACTTTGAACTTTAAAAACCAAAAACCAAACGGATAAAAGAACCTTGGCTGTAGATTCCGTATGCATGGGAGACTGAGATCTAGGCAGGGAAACAATATACATGACTTGAAAAGATTCACTTTTCATGGTCTCTCACATCCAATTTTTGAAAATCGAGAATCGAGAAATGGACAATCAATCTAGAAATCATGTGGGGTTTCTGATTTCTGAAAGGAAAAGTCAGAAGTCGGAAAGGAGAATAGTATTATAAATTAAAATGATGTTACGAAAATCCGATATCTGAAATGTCAGAAATCAGAAATCAGGAACTAACCAAAAAATCTTAATGAAATCAGTGTTTCCAGTTTCCAATATCCAAAAATAAAAAAATGAAATGCTCTTTGTTTAAAAGGATAAGGTTTCCAAGATCCAAAATGTCAAAAATGGAAAATCGTGAAATAGACTTCAACCTACCTCTAGAAAAAGCATTTCTTCGTTCTGATTTCAGAAAGTGGGGATCGAAAAATATAAAAAGTTTGGAAATAAATAAAAATGTCCCGAAATCCAAAAAAAAATCCAAAAAAACAAGGTTTACTGAAGGAATTTATTCAATCCACACAGAATAACAAAGAACTTACAACTTCATAACTTCCCCGAGTGAACTATGGCTATAAAACTAGTCAATGGGGACCCCTATTTTGAAGTCTCAAAATGGGGATCTCTTACAGGTAGCAACATGGCCTTACTGTCGTGATTAATTCAGAAAAAGAGCTATAAGGACTCTATCAAAATATATTGAGTGTTATAAATTTCTACTAATGTTGTGACAGTTTTGCTTCTAACTAGATTTTATAGTTCATTTTTTTTGCAATACTGTACTTTGGCCATGAGGCCTTTTTCTTGTTGCATTTGTTTCTTGAAAAGGGCCATAGAGCCACTTGTCAACTAATTTTTTATTATTTAACTTTCATAGAAAATTTTATGGGATGTAGCCCGCGAGGCATTTATATTTATGGTCTTGGATATTATTTTGATTTTTACATAGTCATTTTCCTTAGAATGATAGTTAGCAGGTTTGGGGAAAAAATATTATAAAGGAGAAATTAAATATTTTTAGGTCCAAAGGCTACCACCCTCTCATTCTTGTTTTATAAATAAAAAGGGTCATAAGTCCACTGTCAACGATAGTTTCTTGTAAAGGCTTTAGTATTTTTGGAAATACCCATGAGGGTTTTCACATTTTCAGTTTAGAAACATATCTTAAGATTATGGTTTGTATTTAAAGAAAAATAGCATGGTTGTGAGGCCTTTACCATACCACATTTAGTTTAAGAGAAATTTGTAAGGCCATCAGTCTCTCTTGATAAAGACCATATACTTCCTATTTGTAAATATTTAAGTAATTAAAAAATACAATGTTATTGTGAAAATAATTAATCCCTAAGGTTGTGATGTCTTTGTTATGTAATGATAACATTAAAGATGATAATTCCAAAATGGTTTACAGCCTATAGATTCATCCTGTCGATAATCTCTATTTGGTATTCAATAATTTATGTTTTTGCACAAATCTCACCATGTTTCCTTAATAAGAAAAATTCTTGTAGTGAGATCTCAAACCTAGCTCAGTTATTAATTTCATTTAATGATTTTCTTATCTATTGTATCTCGGGTTTTGGATCTGAACAAGATGATTTACTTAAATATTTTATCTTCGAGTTAATAAGTTTAATCTGCGTATAAACGTGTATACTACGTGTATTTTATTATAGGCTTAAACCTTGAGTATGTTTAGCATTAGCATATGTAGTTAGCTTATGAAATCTGTATAAGTTTTATCCTTATTAGGTTTTAATAGTTATATATATATATATATATATA
>LPNX010926896.1:108853-123262 GCA_001517045.1 Pseudotsuga menziesii
ATACTAACCTCTGTAATAGGGTTTTATAAAGTTTCCAGCAAAACACTGAATTAAGATAACTAAGATAGAGCAATATGATTAATATAACAAGAGAGGGAAAAGAAACATCATTAATCTAAAACTAATCTAACATAAATATTTAGATTAGTAAGCCTTAAACCTTTGTTTTGATTACTAATTGCAGGTTTCTCCTTTTAAAATAATAAATACTCATTTCCAAATAGAAAGTACATATCATAGATAATTAGCACAATTTATTACTAAATTGTGTAGCTACATAGAATTCATATAAATAAGAAATAGAGCCATAGAATTAAATCACAAGTGCATAAAAAGAATTAGAATGTGGACAATTTTGCAGAAGGGGACAAACACCCAAAGGAGACTGTTCCACCCAACCTTCTCCTAAAGCAGCCAAGATTACTTGCTTACGACCCCCAAGCCTATTCACTAAACCACTATGATGAACAACACTAGATAAAATCCCACACAGCAACTTGCTACAGCTCAGCACTCGGTAGCATACTTAACTCGACAATTTCACTTTAGTTATCCCCTCATCAGATTCCTTCTATGCATGACTTTTCAGTTTGCAGCAGTCACAAAATACATTCACTTGAAACAAAATGAGTAGTGAGCCTCCTCCTTAATTTGATGGTATTTACAATATTTCCTAGGTATTTGGGTTAGTTTTGGAACTAAATGGGACATGAGCTCAGTTCCCCCTCTAAGGGAACATGAGCACAATTTTAGGGATTATGCTTCCTACAACAACTAGAAAGTGAAATGCTAGTACTAACACTTGTAAACCAACCTTCTAAAACTACTTAGTCCTCCTAGTGGGTTAGTGAACACTCTTTTAATAGTCTCCCTTGGATAGGTGTCTCTCCTATTTAATTCTTAAAATAAATCATTCTTCAATTACAGTCATCCTTCACCAAATTGGTCATAAAAACATACAATAAATTTAACATAATGTTGTTTTAAATAAATAATAAATATTGATTTTTCAGTTCTAGGTGTGTTACAAAAATGAAGGAAAAACTAAATTACTTGCCACTACTAAAATATATTTTTTATTGAGTAGTTTATTATTAGATGTAAATTTATTTAAACTTTAATGTAAAGACATTTCTTTCATGGTAAACAATAAACCATAAAAATCATGGGTTGTTTGTTTAAAAAATTTAAATATGTCTAAAGAATCTAATAACGCATGGAAGAATAAGAAAATGCTAAATGATGTAAGAAAAGGTCAACTGTTAAACTATTCATATTATATATAAAAAAATTTCCTTCAAATTCCAGAATGGAGGAATGAATCAGCCCAAATCTATGAGATTATGTTGCTCTTTCCAAATTGGGGTGTATCTTTGAGATCATGTTGCTCTTTCACCATTAGCTCTAAAAAGAAAACATATTCCAAAAATATTGAGTGGAAATAAAACCCAAAGCCATACATATGTTTAGTTGTTCGATGACTTATTTTAAGGGATTGAATCATTATGTGGAGCCTTTTCCACAACCATGGTGTCATCCTTAAAATAATGAGAGCGAAGGAAAACAAAACCGAGAGCCATACATACTTGTAACTCAAGTAAATCAATGTTGGTATAACACTCTTTGGATTGCAAACAACACATATGCATAGAAGACACCAAAATGATTAATGAAATTGATTGCTACACAAAAAGACCTTTCTTGTAGGCCATTAAGATAGAAAAAACCCTAATAACTTCTAACTAGGATGATGGTTGGAACATTAGTCGGTCATTGGTTCCTACCATCAAGATAGAAAGGAAAAAAATAAGTAATAATCATTAATTAGATTACAAAATTAACATACTATAATTGAATATAATTTTAATAATCAAATCAACCCTAAAATATTAATTTATTGACCACTTTTTATATATTCAATAATTTTTCTTTTTTAATAATTTAATTAATGTTTTGGTTATAAAAAAAAGTAGTTTTTTTGTGTCCTCTCATCTTTTCTTGAAGTTGAAATCACCAAATTAGGAGTTTTTTTTCTATTCTTGAAAATTTATTATTAATAGACCATGAGTGAACATGATTCTCTCAAGAGTTTTTTGGATCTCTTCTCTTGACAATCGGCTACACTATTTAGTATGAAACGTCGATTCAAACAATATTACATACACATTCCATTCTACATCAATCTGAATATAATTTTAAGTTTGTTAAATTCCATCCTTTAAACCATTTATACTATGAAACGAGAACTCAACAAAGTTCTCATTTTTCTATCTCCTAATTTTTGTAGCTATAATTACTCCTATTTCAAAAAGGGTTGATATCAGTATCACACATTTTCATTTTGAGGAATTTCTTTTGGGCCTTTGAATCATCTTTGTCATAAAATATTTTTAATTTCTATTTTCAAGTCTTCTTTCTATAAATTTAACAAAATGACATGTATTTAGAAGAAAGTTATAATGAAAAACATATAAATTTTGCAATTTTTTCTTTAAATTAAGACATTTTTATGGACAAAATAATAAATTTTTATTGAAAAAATTGTATAAAAATCAATAAAATACAGACATTTAAAAGCATTTTCAATGGATTTTTATAGATATTTTGTAAAAAAATGATATTATTTTATATTATTTTCTAGAAAGTGACAATTCATAAAAATTGAAGATAAACTATACCATATATTTGTAAGTAACATATTAAAAACATTATATATAGAAATTTTATTTATAAAATAATGTTTGAAAGTAAAAACATTACTAATATATCTTATAAAAAAAGTTGTCAAATTTAACATTTTCTTCACGACATGAAACTAATCAAAATATCATGAAATCCAAATTCTTCATTGAAATTGGAATTTTTTGAGCTTGTCGTTTTTCATGGACATCAATGCCCTCTTCCATTGGGTATTCTATTTCTATAAGATTCCCAGACTGCTCTTTTTCGAAACATCCCTCTTAATTGGGGTTGAGGCTGTTTTGACATATTTGCGAAAAGTGATTCACTAAAATTTAAAAAAAATTACGTCGATATTACACTAAAAAGGAAAATTAAACCTCCCCTAAATTCCTAAACACTCCATAACATTATATTAAAGAACATTACATTAAAAAAAAAATCCTCTGGATCAACCACCTAACCCCCCCCACGTCACATTCAAAAATAAGTTGAAAAACAATTATACCCCATAACCCCAAAACTCTGCCCCACACACAACATTACATTAAAAAAATATAAGTATTTTTCTTTATAAACCATCCCTCTAACCCCCACAACATCAAATTTAAAACAATATTAAAAATAATTTTTTTTAACCTACACTATGTATCTTACACTACTCTATTCTAGCCTAGCATAGCATATTCTATTTTAGCCTACCCTTATGTGGCTTAGAATACCCTAACCTACTCTACTTTAGCCTATAGCCTACTATTCCTTATCCTATCCTACTCTAACCTATCCTAGATACTCTACCCTTACCTCACCTAGCCCAGGTTACTCTATCCGAACCTATTGCAGCCTAGCCTAACCTATCCTACTCTATTCTAGCCTGCTCTACTATAGCCGACTCTCTCCTACCTACTCTATATTAGCCTTACCCATCCTACTCTAGTCAAGCCTACTCTAGCCTACTCTAGCCTAACCTAGCCTAGCCTACTCTAGCCTAACCTACTTCCTCCAACTCTAGCCTAACCTAGCCTACAATGGCCTAGATTATCCTATCATAATCTATCTTAACCTAACATACTCTAGACTAGTCTAGACACCTCTCAAGTAGCCTAGTCTAACATATCCTAGCCTAACCTACTCTATACTAGCCTACTCTAGCTTAGCGTGATCTACTCTAGCCTACTCTAGCCTAGACTACTCTACTCTAACCTAGATTAACCTACTCTCGGCTAGCCTACTCTAGCCTAGACTACTCTACTCTAGCCTAGATTAACCTACTCTCGGCTAGCCTACTCTAGCCTAGCCTAGCCTAGCCTTCCCTACTCCAGCTTGAGATACTCTAACCTAACCTACTCTAGCATAACATAGCCTAACATAATCTAGACTAGCCTACCCTACCCTACTCTACCTTGGAATACTCTAGCCTATCCTACTCTAACATAGCATAGCATAGCCTAACTTAATATAACTTAGCCTAGCATGTCCTTTCCAACTCTATATAGCATATCCTAATCTATCCTATCCTAGGCTAACATGGCCTACTCTAGCCTAGCCTAGTCTAACCTATCCTATGCTACCCTATTATATTTTAGCTTACTCTATCCTAGCTTAACCTACTCTAGGCTAGCCTAGGAAACTATAGATTATGCTACTCTAGCTTAACCTACTCTACAATATCTTACTCTATCCTACCCTACTATAGCTTAACCTAGCCTAACTTACTCTAGTCTGTCCTTAAATAGTGTTGTCTATCTTAGCCTAGCCTAGTCTAATCTAACCTACCCTATCCTACTTTATCTTTTTCTACTCTAGCGTAACTTAACCTACTCTAGCCTCATCTAACCTACTCTAGACTAGACTACTCTAGTCTATCCTACTCTAGGTTACCCAAGTATAGCGTAGCCTATCCCAGCCTAACGTAACCTAGCCTATCCAGTCTAGAATATCCTATCCTAACCTACCTTAGAATCTCCTATTCTATCCTACTCTAAAATATCCTATCCTAGGCTACTCTAGCTAGCATACCCTACTCTAGGGTAGGCTATCCTACCGTACTATAACCTAGCTTAGCATAACCTATTCTTTCCTAGCAAACTCTAGCGTACTCTGGCCTAGTCTAGCCTACTCTAGCCTATCCTCACCAAGCCTATCCTAACCTACTCTACTCTACCCTACCCTACCCTACTTTATTATGGAGTACTCTATCCTATCCTAACTTACCCTAGTCTAGAGTAGCCTATCATACTATAGCTTAACCTAGCCTACCCTAGAATGACCTAGCCTACCTATCCTACTCTATCCTAGCTTACTCTATCCTACTTTATCCTAGCCTAGTCAAATCTAGAATACATTACCCTACTCTATCCTAGCATATTCAAACCTAGGATACCCTACCCTACTCTATCCTAGCTTAACCTACTCTACCCTAGCCTAATGAACCTAGACTTTCCTATTCTAGCCTACTCTAGCCTACCCTACTCTACCCTAGCCTACCATACTCTAGCGTTGGCTACCCTACCCTACTATATCTTACCCTACTATAGCCTATCCTAGAATAGCCTACTCTAGCCTAGCCTAGCCTACTCTAGCCTATCCTAGCCTAGCCTGTCCTAACCTACTCTACTCTAGCCTATCCTACTCTAGCCTAGCCTAGCTTATCCTATTCTAAACTAATCCATCCTACTCTAGCTTAACCTAGCCTACTCTAGGCTAACCTAGCCTACCCTACCCTACTCTATATAGCCTAGCTTACTCTATCCTACTCTATCCTATCCTATTCCAACCTAGGATTCCCTAGCCTACTCTATCCTAGCTTACCCTAGTTAGCTTAAGCTACTCTACCGTAGCCTAACCAACCCTAGACTACCGTATTCTACCGTGACCTACTCTACTCTAGCCTACTCCAGCCTAGCCTACTGTAACCTCGTGTAGCCTATCCTGATATATTCTAAACTATAATAGGCTAACCTAACCTGGCCTACTCTAGCTTATCCTAGCCTAGCCTAGACTACTCTATCCTAGCTTACTATATCCTACCTTAACCTACTCTAGCCTAACCTAGCCTACACTAGACTAGCCTACTCTATCATATCCTAGTCTACTGTAACCTACTTTACTCGACCTTAGCCTATCCTTCTCTATCCTAGCATAGCCTACTCAACCTTAGCATGGCCTACCTCGGCCAAGCCTAGCCTACTCTAGCTGAGCCTAGTTTAGGCTAAGCTACTATACTCTACTCTATCCTAGTCTACTCTATCCTAGCCTACTTTAGCCTAACTTACACTATGCTAGCTTAACTTACTCTACCCTATCCTAACGAGCTGTATACTATCCTAATCTACCCTAAACTACTCTATTCTTTTCTACGCTAGCCTACCCTAACCTAGCCTATTTTAACCTATCCTAACCTAGGCTACTATAGTTTATCCTAGCCTATTCTAGCCTATCCTAGCCTGCTCTAGCCTATCTTATCCTACTCTATCCTAACCTACTCTAACCTAGACTACTCTATCCTAGCTTAACCTACTCTTATCTAGCCTAACCTACTCTAGCATAGCTTAACCTACTCTAAGCTAGCCTAACCTACTCTATCCTACCCTACTCTATCCTACTCTAGTCTATCCTACTCTAGTCTATCCTGCCGTGCCTACTCTATCTTAACATACTCCTGCCTAGCTTAACCTACTTTAATCTAGCCTAACCTACTCTACCCTAGCTTAACCTACTCTATCCTACCCTACTCCAGCCTACCATACTCTATCCTAACCTACTCTAGCCTAGCTTAAGCTACTCTAAGCTAGCCTAACCTAGTCTATCCTACCCTACTCTAGCCTACCCTCCTCTAGCCTACTCTAGTCTAGCCTATCCTAGCCTACTTTATCCTAACATACTCTAACCTAGATCAACCTACTCTAATCTAGCCTAACCTAATCTAGCTTAGCTTAGCCTACTCTAAGCTAGCCTAACCTACTCTAGCATACCCTACTCTAGCCTACCCTACTCTAGCCTACTCTAGTCTAGCCTACTCTAATCTAGCCTAACCTACACTAGCCTATCCTCGACTATCCTAACCTATCCTAACCCCCTCTAGTATTCTATATCTTAGCCCAACCTACTCTTTCCTAACCTAGCATCTAACCTAGCCTACCCTTTCCTACTATATCCTAGCTTACTCTTGCCAAGATTAATGTACTCTAGCCTATCCTAAACTGCTCTAGACTATGCTACTCTATTCTAGCCTACTATACTGGAGCCTAATGTTGCATATCCAAATCTATCCTAACCTTTTGTAGCCTAGCCTACTATAGTGGAGCCTAAGCAAGGATCCTAACCACAATCTTATCTTGAAGAGGTTGAACATGACAATACTATGTCTAACTTAATGAAAATCCATTTTTTAATGTCAAATACCAAACCACATATCCGTTATTGCATTAGAAATAAAAATTACATATTTTTAATAAAACATACAAAATATTAAATGTACATTGCTAATTAAAAATTAGAAAAATCCACATAAAAAATAACTAACATAAATGGTAAATTTAAACAAAGAAATAGAAAATAAATTTTATACACATTGAAGTAGCTTTTATATAAAAATATTCAATTTAGAATATAATGCATATCTTACAATTCAATTTTAATTATAAATAGTTATTATATAATCCATATTTATTTTAATGTACATAAAATAAAATAGTGATATACAAATTTTCTATTTATTTAATAATTCATAAAAAGGAAACTATACACGAATAAACTAATAAATGTTTGATTCCTTGAATGGACACTAAATTGCTTGCCACCACTAACATATAGATTTTTATTGAGCAGTTAATTATAATAAATCTTTTATTTTAATAAACTAAAACTAATAAACCTTTGATTCTTGGAAAAGAGTAATAATTAAATTTTATATCAAAATGAAATATTCTAACAAGATAAAACTAATAAATCTTTGATTCCTCTGAAAACAAATTTTTATTGAGTAGTTTATTATGAGATGTAAATTTATTAAAATTTCATGTAAGAAAAGGTCAACCGTTAAACTATTCATCATATCTATAAAAAGATTCCTTATAATTAAAAAATTAAAACCATCGTTAGCTCGAATCTTTGAGATGAGGTTGCTCTTTCAAACATAAAAATAAAAATCATCCTGCATGGAGGATGCATTAGCCCTAATCTCTGAGATCATTTTGGTCTGTCAAACTTGGGGAGTATCTCCGAGTTCATATTGTTGTTTCCCCGTTGGTTCTTAAAAACTGGCTAAAAAAAACCCAAAAATATTGACGACAAAAAAAGCCAGAAAATGAGGACCAAATTGAGGAAAAAAAATGGAAAAAGTCCCGAAAGTATTGGGTGGCTCAAATTCTCATACATGTAGCTCAACTTGTCAAACCATGGCTTCCTGACTTATTTTAAGGGCTTGAATCGTTACTTGGAGCGTTTTCCATAGGGCATGGCATCATGCTTAAAATAATGAAAGAGAAGGAAACATAACCCGGAGCCATACATAGCTGTAACCCAGAGAAGGCAAAATATAGTTAAATCGTATCACATACTCGTTTTACCTGCTCCATCAAGCTCTTATTCTCGATGGAAGTTTGCAATAACATTTCAATAAAAATTAAATTTAGAGGTGAGATAAAATGGAGGCTATGGATAAGATTTGAGATAAACAGTGATGGGTTAATAATGCTCCATCAATTTACGGAAATGAATATTTCTAAGATTTCAAGAAAAGGGTTTCAAAAAGCTTGATATCATTCATATGGAAGATTGCATCGAACAGAATAGAACAGAGACAACATAAAATATTTGCAATCTGAACAGAACGGAGCCAAACATAAAATACTTCAAATTGATAGAATCAAAGAAAATATATGCGTGAGATTTTAGATAACAAGAGATTAAGAACGGCTTGATATCATTCATATGGAAGATTGCATCCGAATAGAGACAACATAAAGTATTTGCAATCTGAACAGAACCGAGCCAAACATAAAATACTTCAAATTGATAGAATCAAAGAAAATATATGCGTGAGATTTAGATAACAAGAGATTAAGAATGTTGAATGCACTAACCACGAAAAGTAGGGTTTTGTAGAAGGCTTTTTGTACCTTTCAGTTGTTCAACCGACCTTCTCTTGAAGTTGTTTGAGACGATCCAATCCAAACCAGGATTTTCCTTGAGGCCTTTTCGCTAGCCATGGCAGCATGTACCTTTGAGTTGTTCAACCGACCTTTTCTTGAGATCCTTTTCCATAGCCATGGCATCATGGTTAAAATATTAAGAGAGAACGTAACATAACCTAGAGTAAGAAAAATTGAGAGAGAAGGTAACATAACTCAAATTCCTTTGTAGAGAAGGGATTAAATCGTATCGGCTAATCGTTTGCCCTGATCCATCAATTCTTCCAAAGAACAGGCGTCATCAAGCAAAAGCACAGATGTAATCATTTGCCTTGATCCATCAATTCTTCCAAAAAATAGGCGCAATCGTTTGCCCTGATCCATCAATTCTTCCGAAGAAGGTTGGCCATTCAGCGTTCGCATTGAAGAACCTGTTGCCGAGGCTCACGAAATTGCAAAAGGGGAACTTGAGCACTGGATCGTAGACACGGTACATTTGGAATAAAACCGATGGCAGCATGCCCAAAAGTAACCAAATCAGAGGACCCTTCACCTTTCGGAACATAATGGCGTACAATGTAGACACGGTACCCTTCACGTTTCGGAACATTTAAGCCTGAGTCCTTATAAATTCATAAGGACTCGAAAGGCGGACAATGATATATCTTTTTCTGTTTCCCTTCAACGGATAGTTTTTTTCTTTTTTCAAGATTTACTTTATTCAAGATTTGGGTATCATTGTTCTAAGATTTTGTGCTTTTTCTATTTACTTTGGGTTTTTAGGGTTTTTAGGTTCTGATTTAGTATTTTATATGATTCAATATCTTACATTTCAGTTAGATGTTCCTTTTGTTTATTAAATACTTTTATTTATTAGATAATTGTATTGGAGAGTTTTTTAATTTATAATTTTTTTTTTACTTTTAATATAGTTTAATTAATGTTTTAATACAAATATAGTTTAATTCATAAAGGGTGGAGATAAAAATATTCCACTTTATTGTCATTTTTTTCTACTTTAATTCATGATTGGATTAAAAAAATGGTTTAATTCATGAAAGTAAGGATACAAATATTTCACTTTATTGTCATATCCCTTGAAAACAATTTAGCTTCATATTACACAAAATCTCACAATGTCTTAATAGCATAAAATTATCTACATTAAAGATATTTGATTCTAAAAATCATATTAGTTAATTTGTTTTGATGCAATATTTAAATTTTAGAATACCTACAAAGATCATCATATTTTTCATAATAACCATGTCTATCATCCCCAAAAATGAGGTCTGCACTCCTAGTTTAGTGCTAAAGAGCACGAATCTCATAAATGACCAAGTCATAGGAAAAATACTATATACTATTATGTCCATGAGCAGCATGAGGATAGTATTAGATGGGGATTAATATATCTAAAATGAAAGAGATGTCACATTGAAATATTTTTTTCTTGTGGGTCAACGAACGTGCTCAAGGGTTCTAGACCAAGTAATTTGGATGCTTTGGAACTTGGTTGGGAGGAACAAATTATTCACTTTTATTTTCCCATAATTGGTGCGAGGTTCCTACTCTGTTTTCTTATGATTGATTTTAGTTGCAGTGGAATGTGAATTTTAATGTTGAGTTGCAGTTATACTTCTAAAAAGCACTGTTTATACATTTTTGTAGAACAATTATCCATGCTTTTATGTAGTATTATCATTTAGTTAACGACCATAATTATTTAGGTATGACTGTTGTTGTTCTGTTATACTTTTGAATCCAATACTTGAATGATTTATAATTGATGAGTCTGCATCTAATGGATTTAATCCTCAGTTTTAAACGGTATCATGTATTCCTACATTTTGCTATTTTTTGTGTCTTTGTCGATTCCGCTTAAATATTCTATAATTCTTCTTCTCAAATTTAGAGTGACAATTGAAATCATGATATTTGTTTATGGTATATATTCGTAATTTTCAACATTGTAATTGAAATCCAATTACATAGAGAAAACCTTTATTTATTGTTTAAATGCATAATCAACTTAGCGTCGCTTAGATTCATGACTGTTAAATCATGTACAAGGAAACATAATCAAGAAGGGTTCATCATAAAGATGATATTTAGATCTAATTAACTTACACTAAACTAAAACCCTTTAAATCTACATTGTTAAAGAGTTGATCCGCACAGTTACTTGTTGATTCGCAAAGGAAATAAGATCGACGACTAATGTCTAAGCCACAATGAGATAAAAGGATCACATGAGTTGCAAAAGATGGATTTGTGGAGGAACAATTCCAAAAATTTTAAAGGCAACCTGCAATCCGAAATCCGCAAGGTTAATTGTTGATCTGCAAAGAAATTAGATCAACGATTGGGATTGAATCCATAAGAAGATCAATGACTAATAGGAGTTGTAATGTCCCTGTAGGTCCTTGATGCCAATGAGTGTGGAAAAAGTTAAAGTTTAATTTTTTTTTCTTTTTATTTCCTTTATTGCTATAAAGTGGTCAAACCTACTAGCAGCAACTTTACAAGAGATTTCAAATCCAATGTGTCAAAACCAAATGCATGGAAAGTAATCATTTAAGAAATTTCACAATATGTCATCTTACTAGTGCCTTGGAAAATTACTTGCTTTGCAACCAGAAAATAGTAGGTTAACGGTGACAACTTAATTATTCTTTACAGTATTACCTTCCATCTGCACCATAGGATCAAATGTACAAGATACTTATTCAAGTACATTAAGGATTAATCTAGGTCCTTAATTTCCCTTTAACTCGACTCTTAGTTATTAAGAATTCAATGAGAAAAGAATCAAAACTACTTTGTAATGAACCCCATATACCTCCATGGAAATTTGGTGAAATGGGAAATAGAATTCTTCCTAGTACACTATCCACAACACATCATGTTAATTTCTTGAGCAGGAAAATCACATAATTGGAAATACTATTCATAACCTATGCACCCAACATTAAACATTGTTAAGAACTATGCACCCAACATTAAACATTGTTAAGAATTGAGCATACATAAACATCATAAAGAAAAACCAAAGACAAGACATCGATTTATGTGGTTCACCTCATCCACGAGGCTACGTCCACCAATTTTGTTTTCTTTTTATTGCTGATTAGAGAGTAATTACAAAGTCATGGTACAACTGTATCCATGGTTAGTTTACCTTGCCTCAAGTCTCCTCGCAAGGAGACACTTGCAACTCAAACTTCCTTTGTTTAGGGCCTTTAATGACAACTTCATCAAAGCATTTACAGCTCCTTGAGCACATGACATACATTGGTTTTAAACCAAAACTTCATACTCGAATGTTTAAAACCTAGCAATGTACAATACAAAACACACTAGCAGCAGTACTATAATGATCTCTTACCATACCAGGTATAATATTTGTAGTCATTGTAGTCATTAACTTTCAAGCATCAATTCCTGTTAATAAGTAACAATGATATTAAGGTACAGAGTAATGGATCGTACAAATTAGTCTCACATTCCTGTATATGAGTGGGCACACGGATTTATAAATGCACACATATACCTATATATTCCTTGCACAATAATTTCAACCTTAAGAGAAAGGCTATCACCCAGGTGAGTACCAACTCAAAGGATTTCCCATATCAGCATAACTACTGGGGGTTGAAAGTAATCCTATATAAGAAGTAGGCAAAATTGCAATCTTAGGAAACCTGTTTTCCATGGGTCCATACATTGCCCAATACAGACAATGGATCCATTAGTATTTATATTTTTAGGACAATAATTTATGATACATGCCTTGGATCTGATATTCTTACAAAGAGGACTTTACTAAAAATATTTCCAGGCACATGCAAAACCCAGACACTTTTTAATGATAGTTTTCAGTCTATAAGATAAATGTGTTTATCACGCCTCTTTACCAATTTGTTAAGAATTCCCAACCATGGATTCCAGCAATGTTTTCCCAATATTTTTCAACCAGCTCAAACATTTTCCCCAAGCAGCATTCAGTTTTTAAGGCAATGCATTTTACAATCAGTCAAAAATAATTTTCTCAGGATCTAAACCCTGAATCCCATCAAGGGATTCATACGTTTCCCTATCAACAATCAAAAACAGAAATCAACTTTATAAACCAGCAATTTTCAGACCCGTAACCATAATCAAATCGTAAACCCTAACAACGCTTCATCTCCATACCTACTTAAACAACCAATTACCAGATCAAATTCTTACCAGCGATCCTTTCCATCGCTACTCCTTACCAGCGATTTCTTCCGAGGTTTAACTCGGGAGTCGATCTCATAATACTACTAAAAATCGGCCAAACAACATGCACACAAAACACACACGTAGGGTTCTCGTTTTTTAACAAATCTGGTTTAGCCACAAAATGCAGAGAGCATTCATGCAGAAGGGGTCTCGAGTAGCACCTCCCTGTATTCATCCAACCGAAACAAGGGAATTACATATAGCGGCTTAGTGATTTTCCTGTCGATCGAAAAGAAAATGCAGAAAATGAACATAGGATGGATCTGCCCAGTGTTGTCTATCTCTCCTTAATGCATACTTAGAACACAACAATCAAGCATTGCAAGCATTCTGCGGACCATTTGGATTCTATCCTTACGGACGGTGGAAAACATTCCATGCTAAGCCCTCTCTCACCTAGACATTTAAAAATGGAGCAAAGAGTCTCATGTAAAAAGGCTCACCCATCCTTCATACCGTGTCATTACCCATCCATCGGCTGTGTAGTTATCAATGGGTAAATCAACGTGAAGGAGGCGCAGTTATCAATGGGTAATCAACGTGAAGGAGGCACAACCATCAGTGGGTAAAACAAGATGGAAGGAAGCGCAATTATCTCAAGGGAGATATAACAGGACGGAAGCACATTCTCTGGCTAGGAATTCATATATGTATATATATATAAACGATAAAATAAGCAGGCAGTGCAGACAAATCGCACAGCTCAAGGCAAATACATGAGAATTCCCATGCAAATTGGTACGGTTGACAATCCTTTTGGCATATAGCCTGAAAGTCTTTTTCCAACCATGGTCATCAACCCACAATTAAAACTGAATATGCAGAGTCCAAAACCTAGGAACGATAGCCTTTGCAAAGTGTTTGTGAAAAATGGTCAACACTGGAAACAAAATTCCTGACACAACCATGCCAGGTAAAGGGAAAAATAGACTGGGACTAGACTTACCCATTGCCTGATGTAGCTCCAGAAGTGACCATCCAACACAGCTAGCACGCGCCCCCCCCTCTAACAATTCCACATCTACATTTATTCTCGCCCTAGCAGGTTTCCACTATTAGTGCTTGCGGATTCCTCGAATGCAGCCATAATGGGTGTTCAGTTAAGGTGAGCCATCATGGCCTCCAAAAATAGGGAATTCATGTTTAATGTCTCCACCATTTATGATTCTCAGTAGTGAATAATCAATCCAGGAGGAAAATGATAACGCCTCGAAAATCATCAACTAGAAATCAGGCCTAGAACCTGGACTGTTATATAGGGTATAATACTCCATAAATATGGTATCCCGTTCCAAATTCCATAAATGCACTTATATATATATATATA
>LPNX010926896.1:139138-241659 GCA_001517045.1 Pseudotsuga menziesii
TCAAATATGTAAGCCACGATCAGGTTGTGACTATAATCAGCTTTGCAAGATATTTTGTGAATTTAAATGGCTATGTAAGATATTACATTTGCATTGTACCGGTATGAATTCAATGGATTTTCAAGTAATAATCATTGCAGTCTTTGCGTCAATCACGGTAGGAGAAAAATACCTGCAATTCTCATATGATTAAATTTTAATTTTTCTTATAATTCTTTTGATATCAACATAGATGCTCCTTTCAAAATGTCCGGTGCCTCAATTTTTTCAGGAGCCTTGCACCTCACGCAGGATTCAAATAATAAGAATCCACAATGCTTCCTAACAAATGTATCTGGAAGTGCTTTATTGAAAAAGAATTTCAGGGCGTGCTATGGAAGTAAGTCTGCATCCTTCACTTGCAATGATGTAAGATCATATGTTCCATTATACGTAATATACATATATGAAATAAATATTTATCTCCAATATATATGTTCTTCATTATTATAATTGTATGTTCTAACCATATATCTCCAAACAATATAAATAATGCTTTTCCCTTATTACATGTGTAATGGTCCACATATAAATCATATATCTATGGGGTTATTTTACCAAGTAATGCTCCATGATTACATGTATATTCTACATATATATGATATAACTCAAATATATATAATGTTCTCCATCATTATATGCCTCTAATATATATATATGCTTCCAATACACACATACATAGCTTTCCCCAATATATATACATATATAATATTATATGTATGACGGGCCTTTGATTAACATATAGTACATATGTGTAAGGGGTTTACTTCACCATGCAATGCTCCATGATTACATGTATGTGCTAGAACTCACATATATATAATGTTTTTCATCATTATATATGTAATGTTCCACATGCCTCCAAAATATATATATATATATGCCTCCAATATACACATGGCATTTCCCATTAATATTATATATAATGTTATTGTCTGAAGTACCTTTGATTAACCTGTGGTGGGGGTTACCTTATTGAGGTGAGGGTTTTCTATTCCCCATGAATGCAATTATGATTTATTTTCTACTTTTACAAGTCGTAGTCACTCTTAGGTTTTCAAGGTTGGAGGGGGATCTTACAGGAGTTGCAAAAGGTGGAAGGAGAAAGGATAATTTTGTAGGCTAAATTATAAAACCCACATTCCACAATCCACATTGTCGAAGGTGTTGATCCGCAAGGAAGACATATCAATGGTAGAGATTAAATCTATAGGAATATCAATGGCTCACAAGACTTGCGGAAGCTTCAGTACATAATGAAAAGGGAGTCAGATCAATAGTGGATATTGAAGCCACAAATGGGTCAATGGCTCAGAAGAGTTGTGGAAGTTTGATTCTGGAATGTGCAAGGAAGTCAAATCGACAGACGAGATCAAGGCCGCAGAGGGATAGATGGATCAAAGAAGTTGCAAAAGCTCCATTACAGAAGTTTATTTTCTCATAAGTTAAAATGTGTTTCCACAATATGGAATCCACAATTTGTGAAAATCTAATTGCGAAAGGGTTAATTTTATAATGAATTAAACGGTGATCCATGATCCGCAATACACATTACGGAAAGGTTCCTGTGGAGGGAATTTTCTATGGAAGGAAACTTATGGAATGTTTGTTTTGGAGGGTTAAATACCCATAGAAAAAGATTGTTAAATTAGTAAAATAAGGGTAAACAATAAATTATTTGGACAACTAATTGTTTCAGAATTTGATTTTGTGCATGAGGAAGGTTGATAAAACTTGTAATAAGAATAATGTTCATTAAACTCTCAAGGTTCAATAATTCCCTATTACAGTTAGGAACTTTAACAATATGTCTGTATTTACATGGTTATAGAATGTTTTTTTTTTAATTTGAGGTATGTTACATATGGTAACCGAGCACGGTTAGAACACTAGGCTTGAATCGACTCAACACTAAAGTTGCTACAACAGAAAACTAGCTGCAATTTTATTTTGGTTAAATTCTTTTATAAACAAGAAAGAGAACAATAACTATGTTTTGTAGGAGACATGGAGTATGCAGAGATGTCTACAGAAGAGGAACATCACCATGAAATCCCTTTAAATAATGAAAGGGGTAACTTAAGGGATGGGGAATTTTGGGTAGACTTAAATGACAATTAGGATAAAAAATCTGAGCTTAAACAAAATGTCCAAGTGTTAAGGTCTGAATTGATAAAAGTTAAAGAAGATAATGGGTGAATACTAAAGTCTTGAGAAAAACTAAATGTTATTCTATTGGCTAAGATCCATAATGATGACAAAGGAAAAAGTAAACAATATGAACATCAAATGCCTACAACTACACCTTACAAATGTAAGGGAAACAAGATGAAATTTTCCAACCATAAATATGACACTTCATGTGAATATTGAGTCAAACACCATAAGAGACAACAAGATTCAAAAGGAAGCCATGATGAGAATAAAAAGAAAAATAAATATGGACCCTATGAGGAAATATCTAGGGATTTTAAGAAAATTGAACTAGCCATGTTTAATGGGGAAATTGAGAAGGGAGAAGAGGTAGAGGCATGGTTGTGTGGAATGAAAAAGTGTTTTCAAATACATAACTACTCAGATGAGTTAAAGGGTAAAATGGATATCTATAATTTCACTAGAAAAGAAGATATATGGTGGAAGGACATAAAAAAGGTTAAAGGGGAAAAAGAGAGAAAGGTAACTTGGAAAACATCTAAGAAACTCTTTAAAAGAATGTGCTTGTTAGAACAATATTATGAATAAAAATAAAAATAATTTTATGAACTAAGGTTAGGAGCCATGAGGATGAAATAACTCTATAGTAATTTCTTAAGCCTACTTCCTTATGTTCCCTATATAATTAACGAGAAACCTAAAATACAACAGTTCCTAAGTTGTTTTCCCATAATGTCAGATAAATGGATTGAGTACGTCAATCCAAAAACACTAGAGGAAACAATGAGGAAGGAAAACTTATGCTATGACAAAAACAAGAATAAAAGGGAAAGTATACTATCTTGGAAAAATCAAAGGAAAAATAATTTTTATTCAAGGAAAAAGAAGAATAAGTTCCATAAACACATGAGAAATAACTCTAGAGAGTACCAGGTTAATAATTACAAAATATTTAAACCCCAAGACTCTACAATAAAAGAACCTACAACTCTTCTTAATAAAAACCCAGCACAAAAAGAACTCTTAAAATGTTGGGAGTTTGGAGGGACATGCTTCTTTAAATATTGTCCAACAAGGAAAAATAATTTTAATGTTCACTCTATCCAAGAAGCAGTCACAGTTTGGTACATGGATAGGAGCATGCCCCAGATCTACACTGCATTGGAAAATCAACAAGAGGACCATGAGACTTATATGGTTGAAATTGAAGGTATGATAAACAATCAACCTATATCCATTTTAGTTGATCTAGGTGCAAGCCTTAGCTATATATCACCTAGAATAGTTTATTTATGCAATTTGGTACCTCAAAGTTTTCACAAAGCATGGATAGTACAATTATCCACAAGTACAAAACAAAAAGTTACTAGCCTTATTAGAAATTGTAAAGTGATGATGAATGATTTTCTTACACATGTTAATGTAAAGATTATGCCGTTAGGATCCTATGACTTATTAATATTAATGGATTGGCTAGAGTAACATAAAGTGGTGTTAAATTGTTCTGATAAAACCTTTACTTTTATTGATGATAATGGAAATGATATAAAAGTTAAAGGGGTCCTTATGAAGGTGATCCTCTGAGAAATATTTGCATTAAAAATGAAAAGATCAGTAAGAAAAATATGTAAATTGTTTGTATTCTATATAATGAATGGTAAAGAAAATGGTAACAAACTTCAAATAGAAGACATACCAATCTTGAAAGAGTTTGAAGACAGCTTTTCAGAAGAAATCCCTCGAATTTCTTTGAAAAGAGATATTGACTTCACAATCGATCTTATACCTGGAGTGGTACCAATAGAGAAAGCTCCATATTGAATGAATAAAAAAGAACTTACAAAACACAAATCACAACTACAAGAACTAATCGATAAAAACTTGAAAAGTACATTAGACCAAGTGTCTCTCCGTAGGGAGCACCGATCTTGTTTTTAAAAAATAAGGACGAAACACTAAGATTATGCATAGATTGTTGACAATTAAATAATATGTCTTTTGAGAACCGATACCAAATCCCCCAGATAAATGATTTGTTCGATCAATTCCGTGGAGAAATTATCTTTTCAAAGATATATTTAAAATCAGGTTATCATCAAGTATGAATAAAAGATGAGAACATATTTAGAACAACATTTACGACCCATTACAGTCATTAGGAGATTGTCAAAATGCCTTTTGGGTTCACAAACAAACTTGCTGCATTTATGTGTTTAATGAACATTATCTTCAACAACTACTTAGATAAGTTTTTGGTTGTATTCATCAACGACGTACTAGTCTACTCTAAGAACGAATAAGAACATAAAGAACATTTCAGAATAGTTTTGTAAATACTAAGAGAAGAACAACTTTATGCAAATTCAGTAAATGTAATTTATTTAAAGATAATATTCAGTGCCTACGACACATAGTATCCAAGGATGGAATCATAATTGATCCATGTAAGGTAAAGGCCATAATGGAATGGCTGGTTCCTAAAAATGTATTTGGCATCATATCATTTATGGGAATTACTGGATACTACAGGAAGTTCGAAGAAGTATTTTCTAAGATTTCCTACCCCATAAATTCCTTACAAAAGAAAGGAAAAAGGTTTGAATGGATTGAAAAATGGATGAAAAAATTTAACAAACTAAAATACCTATTAACTACCTCCCTGGTCTTAAAGATTGTTGATCCATTCAATGATTTTTTTGTATGTACTGACGCTTGCAAATAAGGGTTAGGCAGAGTTTTATTACAAGAAAATTATGTTGTGGCTTATGAATTTAGGAAATTAAAAGAACATGAAAAAAACTATGCAACACATGATTTAGAACTTGCTACTATGATTCACACCTTGAAAATGTGGTGGCATTACCTAATTGGAAGAAAATTTACACTTATGTCATATAACATAAGTCTTAAATATTTATTTGACCAACAAAATTCTAATGCAGGACACACTAGATGGTTTTCCTTTTTAAGTGAATATGATTTTGAAATCAAAGACATAAATGGAAAATAAAATAAAGTAGAAAATTCTCTAAGTCATCATACGAATTTACTGTTTGCAAGTAGCAACTATGAATTTGATCTAGAAAATCATATTTTAAGTGATGGAAATTCTGATAGGGAGTGTTAACCCAAAAATCATCCACTCAGCTCTCAATGGCCTACACCACCCAAGAACACCATCTCACTACCCTCATATCACTCCATTAGATGCCCACACCCTCAAAATAGCTAAAAGATGAAGAAAAGGGCTTAAAACCCCAAAAAAGAGCCCAAAATAGTCTCCTAGGAGATAAAACCCCCAAAAAGGGGCTAAAACCCTAAAAGGATCTAAAATTAGGGAAGAAGGGGTTAAAAGTCCAAAAAAGGGGTTAAATCCCCGACCAAGGGCTTAAAACCCTAAAACCCCTTTGAAAAGCTATAAAAGAAGGGTGGGGGGTCACTTTCAAAGAACTTCTCCCTTGCATATTGTTATGCTTCCTGTGGATGCCTTGAGACACCTTTTCATCTCAATCCACCCACTCCCTCTCCTCCATTTCTATTGATCCAAAGCTCCCCATCCAAGAGAGGTGCTTCCACAAGATAGGGCATGGTGGCCCATTTCCACCAGAGAAGGTATAGCTTGTCTTTCATGTCTTGTTTATTTGTTTTATTTGCTTTCTAACCCTTGTTTCCATTTGTAGGTTTTATGTTTAACATTGTTTTACATGTTTTACTGTAGCTTAGGATTTTCTTGCAGGTCTTTGGAGGAGGAACCCTAACTTGTGTTTGCAGAGGGGTTCACCATTGATTCTCTCTTATTTCTATTCATAGCTTAGTTTACTGTTCTATCCATTTCCATTTCTGTTTGTATTTTCTGCATTTACCAACTAGCAAGAACCTACCCTTCTATCCTATAGACACAAGGGAGCCATTCCAGCCCCTGTAGCAAGGAGAAACCCCTACTACAGAACTGGAGACCATACCAGGTCATTCCCACAGGATCCATGGTCCAAATTTTTAATTTTCAAGTTATTTAATTTTTTGCCGTAGTTTTCAAAAATTTCCTATTAAATTCGCTTTAAATCCATTTGATTTTCAGTTTCCAGTATTGTCAAAGCCTCTTTTAGGCAAAATCGAGTCAATTTGGGCACAGTATAAGTTACTGTCGGTCAGATCTGACTCTGCCTCATAAAAAACCCCAAATCGAGGGCAGGGCACTCTTATTGGGCCCAAAAGTGAGGTGAGGGCGCAATTAATGGTCAAACAGGTGTTCCCAGAGCGCACTTAATTCCCCAATAAGTGTGACTTCATCCCAGAAACATAGATCATGACTGTTTCTACATTTTGTGTGACCCCCTCGCCTGTTTCTAGAAAACTCTTGTGGCCCCCTCGCCAGATTTGATCATAAATGTGCGGCCTGTCAAACAAAACTTCAATTCTAGTTGAATAGAGATTAAATTTTGAGTTTTATAGGACTGTTAGTGTGGGTCAGCTGCCTCTGTCCATCACAATAGTTCAATTTCAAGTTTCTTTTTTGTTTTCTGCAATTTATTTCACAAACAATGTGTAAATTCCAAGTAAATCTTAATGCCTTAATCAAATGAATGTATCCTAATTAAAATCAACCTAAAACAAATTGTCTTGCTTACCCTTCCTCCTCTACCCAGTCACCACCCTTCGGGGTATTCTGGCATACGACAATCCCAAAGTAGTTGGCGGCTAAGAGGACATAAGTCTCTACCCAAAAACTCATTGTGAGGAGTAGCACAGGAACCCTAAAGTAGATGGCGAATGAGAGGAATTGACAAGCAAAACGGGAAACGACCCCTTCCGATTGAGTAGAAACACCTATGAGGAGCAGGCCAACCACCGTATTCTGGCAGTCTCAATGGCCGAGTGACCACCTACATCTAATATGAATCCACTGAAACCAGGGTCCAAACATCATTCCCACCAGTTTCATACATTAAAACACAATTGATCCTCCACGCTCTTCCTCACTCCTAGGAGGAAAAACACCACCATTTTGAACACTCAATCGATAGCATTGAAACTGTTCTCAGTCATCTCCCACACCATTAGAAGGCCACACAGCCTCTGATTCTAATTCAGACACATATCAATCTGAACCAGACCTCCATACTGCACCATCAAGCCCCATGGCTAGTGCAAATCCGGATCCATTTTTCGGCATAGCTATAGCAAGTAGACCCATGTTCACATCACAACCTGTCACCCACAACCTAGCAAGTGGCCCAAGTACAGTCATGTAGACTATCATTAGTCAGCTACCACCACCCATAGTGACCAGCCAAGCTGGCCCAGTTGCAACACAAGGTGTCGGTGTCCCCTCCACATACACTGCCCCTCCTACCACCTAGGGGGGCAGTGGACCATCCACTTACAATGCCCCTACTGTCATGCATGGGGGAAATGTTTGTTCCACCCACACTATCCATCCCACAACATTTGGCAGCATTGGACCATCCGCAATAGTGCCACCATAGGCACCCCGAGCCATTCAAACGCATTATGTACCTACAAACCCCACCACCATCACAGCCCCATCCCACATCAAACTGGGGTCAAATATGCCATTCATGGCTTGCCTTAACTCTCTTGACTTGGCCAAATTAACAAATGACCCCATTAATGATCAAGCCTTTTGGCCTCCAATGCCAACTAAGATGCCATCAGACATCCCCAAGTTTGAAGGCAAAGCAGGGGAATGTCC
The DNA here is from genome assembly GCA_001517045.1 of Pseudotsuga menziesii. Taxonomy (NCBI): domain Eukaryota; kingdom Viridiplantae; phylum Streptophyta; class Pinopsida; order Pinales; family Pinaceae; genus Pseudotsuga; species Pseudotsuga menziesii. The sequence goes on from LPNX010926896.1 coordinate 147,045, forward strand.
CCAAAACGACATAATGACATTCCATCCATGGTGCTCATCCAATAGCATCGTAGATGATTCCATCAGGATGAGGCTATTCCAACACACCCTTACAGGTGTTGTAGCCAAATGTTACATTGAGCTACCATAGGCCAAGTACCTAGACTTCAACTCCCTAGCCTTCATGTTCCTACAATATTTCGAACTTCCTGTCAGATATGATGAGGGGGTGGAGATCCTGAGATATTGCTATCAAAATAGTGCTACTCATATAACTGACCATATCCATGAGTGGCGGTGATGCTGTGGCCTATGCAAAATCCAACTTGATGATATGATCTTCTTGGATTGGTTCCTTAAGAATTTGCTCCATATCTGGCTCCAGGATCTGGCTCCATATTTTTTTTCATTACCCTAGCTGGAAATAATAAATATACTATATGAAGAAAATTGTGTTTAATGAAAGTCTAGTTTTTCAGTTATGTTTTGATATGTAATCAATGCAATATGAGTAACCAAGTGCTCACAAGTTTGTCAATCATTTAAACTTTAAAAAGGTAGAGGGTGTGATGAGTCCAATGTCACTTACGATGTTATGTGAAAACTTGAAAAGTAATGGAAGAGTAGAAACATAATTTCAGACTGGGTAGCTCACTTTAGATTGACGTAAAAATATCAATATGAACTAAATATATATTAGTTCTAAATTCTAGGCATTAAATTAAGGTTGGGATGGGGTACCATTCCAGATGAGGATAATTTATGATCATATCAACAAGAATACTAATGTTTGATTTGTTCTAGATGTTTAGAATGAAAATGGTTTACCTGAAGATTATCTAATCCTTTTCAAGCTAACATTTCGTACTTCTGATTGAGATTTAAATATTAAATTATTGGGATAAAACTTGAAATTAAATATACCTTCAATACATTCTTTCCTTGACAATAAAGTCAATTCAATTATATTACGCATTTTGCTCGATTGCAATGTATTCTATACTAGTGACAGTGTACACAAATTGCTATTTTTGTCCTTATTTGTGAGAAATATGATGATGAATGTGCATAGACTTGTTAGGATTTTGAAGGAAAGAAGTGGAACTAACTTGGTGTACAAACCTATGCATGTTTATATTTACGCAAATAATCTTGTTATTTTGTTTCAACACATTCTATGCAAAGCCTTTCTTATTTTAAAAATTACTTTTATTTTTCCGTTTTAAGGGGTGAGTGGTGGAGCTAGGCAAGGCTATTCATTTCTTACATTCTCTTAGATGTAGAGTTGAAGTAACAGATATCAATGTGATAAGGTTAGATATTAAATCTTGTATTTTTTCTATTATGATTGATCTTCTTCTCATTGTACATGTTGGTAGGGATTTATCCTTCAAAATTCTTATTAACCAATGTATTACTATTTAAACTTCTCAAGACAATCCTGCAAAGAGAAAATTTGAAAATGAAATGGGTGAGTGGAATAACTCTACATGGATATTAATTACATAGTCCCTTTGCTATACATTTCCTTGAATTTGTTAGATTCTGATCGTGCAACAACACCATTGCGAAGAAGTTGGATGGAAGGAAACTGCGCATTCTTATTGGTCTCTTCATTTCAATAATATTCTACAAAGATTACTATAAGTACTCAATTGTTCTATCTTTTGTGGAACATTAATCAGCCATACAATATTTTGTGCTTTTATTAGAATATCTAGAAATTTTTTAAAAACACCAATTTTACAAGGCAATGGGAATAATCTGGGAACCACTAGCAACCATTTGATATGCATTAAGGTATCTAATATTTGCAGCCATGCATATAGAATGTGAAATACCAGTTCTATTTTTAGTTAGATGAAGATGTAGAACATGTAACTTTTCCAAGATTCCACTAGGGATGTGCTAGTTTAGGCCAGGTTTAACGAATATGAAGGTTGCTTGGCTGTGCATAAAAGTTATGGTAAAGGTTACCCAGATCATGCATACTAGGAATGTGCAGATGTATACAACTTTTTATTTGTGCTAGGAGTTGTGATTCAGAATTTGTGAACTTTTCTTATTTAACAAGTCCAAATGTGGCAATTTGACAATAACTAGTCTGGAGAGTAAAGACATCAACATAATTCCTATTTCCATTTTCAATTGATCAGACATATATAATGTAATGTGTTTATGATTGCAGATAATGATAGGGTTATAGTAGAGAGTAATATGGAAAGTACTTCAGCTTCATCCCTATTGGATTCTATTTACTGAACACTTTGAAGTGGGAGACCAATAAATCGTTTCAGTAGATGGGTTGATGATAGTCAACAACTTAGAGGAATGAGTGGCACTACAATATAATTAGGAATTGAGGTAATTTTGTTTCTCAGTTATAGAGGGCTCAACTAGTTGATGACACTCAATCATATTAGTCCCATGATACCACCTGATCACAGGAAAAAGGTGATGCCACTGCCTCACAAGATGTAGATGTTGGTACTGTAATGATAGAAAGTTTACAATCATAGGAAAATGATATAGAGAGAACCAAGGAACGTAATCAATCCCATGTTGAACATAATACAATCTATCATCTTTTGTTGAACATTAGATACTCAAAGTTGTGTATTAATCCTTTTTACTATTATAGAGGACTCTGTAAGTTAGGTTCCCAAATTCTTAAAGGGTTCTAGCTCAATGAAAGAGCGTCTGCCTTACAAGTAGGAGGTTGGTGGTTCGATTCCTCCATGCCTTGATGATATTATAATATCGGTTAAATACTAGAAACCACTAAATTAGTGACCAAAACATGAGAGATGTGAAACTAGGCACTAAAAAGGATGCAACACATGGTGCTAATGATGAACTAGACATGGCGTTGATATGGTAACAAAATAAGATGTTACTTTAGATGCAAAACATGGAACTACATAGGAAGAAAAATTTGGTGCAACAATAGAAGAAATATTTGGGCGTCATTTTGGTAGCAAAACACGATGTAAAAATTGGTGCGAATTTGGAAGTAACAACTGGCACATGTTTGGAAGTAAAACATGGTGCAAAATGAGATGCTAAAGTGGTAGAAAAAATGGATGCAATATTGGATGCTAATTTTGATGCTAACGTGGTGCTATTAAGGATGCAAATATGGCACTAACAGGGCTGTCATTTAATAAGTAAAAGTGGACACTCACTAGGAAGCAAAGTAGGACGTTATTTAGGAAGCAAACCTCGACATTGTTTAGGAAGCAAAGTTCGATGCTATTCTAGAAGCAAACCTTGAAGTTGTTTAGGAAGCAAAGTTGGATGCTATTCTGGATCAAAAAAAGAGACGCTATTTTGGACATCATAAATGATAATATTTAAAAAGCACAAAAATACGTTTTTTGAGACGCTTTAAGTTTTTTCCATGATGCATCCCATTTAGCATCTAGTTTTACCACTCAGTGTAAAAAAAAATTACAGTAAAATGGGACACTAAATGGGATGCTAATTTAAGGATTTGTTGTAGTGAAAGACTCCTCCCATCTCCAAGCCTGCCCCTCTTCCTCCAATAGATTTTAGGGGAAATGCCACCAAAACCACAACCAATACCATTTACATGATCGCAAACACTAGTTGCCCTTTCATCTCATCATCTGTGGAAGATCCACTTGATCTATCTCAACACCACTTATGTGATGATGGAGATATTTGTAAGACTGCTTCTGGTTTTACCCCATTCCATTTAAACCAAAGTGTGGAATGAGTTATTCCCATGAAATACCACATTCTATCACCCCGCCTTGCCAACGACCTTGATCTTAGCAAGGGGGCATTCCTCTTTATTGTCTCAGATGGTTGCCTCTTGAAGAACTACGTAACGAGCTCTACCTCAAGAGAGTCTATGCCTGATACCACCACTATGAGTCCCTTAAAGCATAGCTTTTTCTTTTTTAGAATTCCCAGCCATGCTTCTATATGAATTTATGATTGATGTAGCATACTTGTACCACAAAGACTCTGACTCTCTGTCAGTAAACTATGTGTCATTCCAGATCTAGCAGACCATCGGTCATGAAGATATAGCATTCCATGAGAATGCCATGGGTCCAATGTAGCAGTTGTTTAGATCAGTATTGTATTTAGCCTCTCATTGAGGCAACCACTGATGTAACAATAATTGTACATGACGAGCTCTTGTATTATAGAGCTTAGATCACATTATCCTTTTGACATCATTACGAGCATGGGGATTCCTGCCTCCTCCATATACATGTCACACATTATTTGTATCTCACACATTGATGGGAACCATATTAATACAAAAACCAAAATCCACAATTCCCCAGCCCAGGAAGCACCACCTCTCCAAAGAAAATCCTATGATGTTCGTCGGCCATACGATGAGATCCTGCCCTCACACATCAGGGGGTAGTATGTTAACCAAAAAAATACCATAATGAGATCTACATGACCTACACCACCCAAACACGTCTATGTATGACCCTCATTTGACCCTATTTGATCCCCACACCCTAAAGAATGTTTAAAAATATGAGAAAGGGCTTAGAAACCCCTAAAAAGAGCCAAAATAGCTCTCATAGGGGCTAAAGCCTCCAAAAAGGGTCTAAAACCCATCAAAGTAGCTTAAAACCCCCAAACAAGCTAAATATTGAGTGAAAGGGGATAAAATCCCAAAAAAGAGGCTAAATCCCCAACTTGAGGCTTAAAACCCAAAAAATATTGAGAAAAAGTATAAGTAAAGGGGTTGGGGTCACTCTCAAATGACTCCTTCACTCCCTATCATTATGGTACCTATGTGAGTGCCTTGAGACCATTTGAATCTCAAGGCATTCACCCTCCCTGTCCTCCATTCCTCCCTTGAGTCATAGCTCCCCATTCCTAAGAGAGGTGCTCTCCCAAGCTAGGGCATGGTGGCCCATTCCAACCAGAAGGTATACTTGTCTTTTCATGTTTTTTCTTTGGTAGATTGTAGTTTTCTAACATTTTTTGTTTGTGGGTTTATTTATTAACACTGTCTTGTAGGTTTCCATTGATTACTTGCAGGTCTTTTGGTTTCCTAATAGTTGTATGCAAAGTTATGGAGATTATGTGCAAAGGGGTTTTTCACTTTGTTTTCTGTTTATTTCTTTTTTTCTTCCATTCTCATAGGAATCCTACCCTTTTTTCCTATATATGGAAGGGATCCATTCCTGGTCTGTAGGTAGGGTGAAATCCCTACTACAAGGGTCTTGCATCACAGCTTGCTCTTTTTTCACAATAGGGAGCAAAGGCCTTGGTATTTTTTTTGTGGTTTGTTCCTGCATATTAGTTTGTTCAGAGCTCACTTGAACCTTCTATTTCTTAAGCTACGTTCCAGCTATATCTGTATGAGTTTGCAGTTGGGAACTACTTTTTTCAAGAATCCTCTTGAATTCTACCCCTTTTTGCAATGTGTCTTCCATTGAACCAGGATGAGGAATGGATGGGCCATCAAGTATACCTTTACCTTTGTCTTTGGGTTGAGCAGCAATGGCAGTAGAAAATCTTGCTTCCTGTTCTCTGCCTTCCTTTTATTTTTCCTTCTTCTAAATATTTTGTTTTATCGTAAGTTTATCTTTCCTTTCACAGAGAGTTCTTATCATAAGATCTTTCTGGTACTTGTACAAATGAGACTTGACATTCAGATCAATTGTCTTTTTCATGGCTTCCTGAAAATCTATGGCTTCTTAGAACATGGAATCACATGGTCATTTTAATGAACGTAATGCAATATAACATGCTCATGTGTAAAGAGGTTTTCCAAATAAGACAATGGGTCATGCATTCTCTTGGATTCCTCTCCCAAGTTCATAATAGAAATTCCATTACCCAACATAGTTGTGTGGCCAGTTTTATGTAGCACAAGAGAGTCAAGAGAAAGAGGAAATTTGGTCCAAGCACATTTCTTGTATTTAGTCAACTTGGGAAAAACCCCATCAATGACAATTTGATAGAAAAATTCCTATAGCACCATGTGGTCGGGAACTATCTTGGGAAGCTGGTGAACTCTATTTCTGCCACAAATTTTTATGTAATAGAAATATTCTCCTATGTACCAGTCGCCATACAATGAAATTAATTCCCTAGAACCTTTAGAGAATGCGAGAGCATCAACCTTGAAAAATTTAAAATACATTGACCTGATAAATAGGTCACAAAGCTCATAAACCTTAGGGATGAATTTATCTTCCCACATATTGTATAAATAGATATTTACAGGTGGAGATTCCTCTTTTTGAAGCCAATTTAAAGTTAGGAAAGGAGAATACACGCAGTTGCATCCATAAAAAACCTAGACATATAAAAGTTTGGATTCGCACTCGATGAGATTTTCTAATACTTCTCAATTTTGTCTCACAAATTACAGGACACAATTTTCACCCAATTGAATGAATCACCTATAAGTAAAATATTATGTTCCATAGGAAACCATTATCTTTGAAAAAGGAACAGTTTTGTAACCCATATAACGGAAAAATCATGGCTTCCAATAATCCAAAAGGTTCTTTGAACCACGAAATTGGATATGCCAAAATTGAGGTAGGAATGACTAATGTTGGATCTTCCAACTAGGAATTGACTACCTCTTCGTAAATGAACCTGGATAAAGATTTATTAAAAAAATTTGACATGAGAAGTTCTTTGGGTGGTCCCAAAGCATAATCCCTAGAAAATACATCAGGATGGAAAGAATCAACAAGCATATTCTCTGTGTCATGAAAGGTGCGCCCCTTAGGGTCAGCATGGTCCAATGCCCAGTTGACAGCATCTGTATAGGGAATGAAAGGAGGATTTGAAGCAATGCAATGAATATGATAACTACAAATATTGGAAAAAGAAGTCTAGTTGTGGGTAACAGAGGAAAGATCATCATTGTAAAGAAAAAAGTAAATTTTGGACCAGTCTAGATATAGGGTATTAGATACAAACCCACTAGTTTTAGTAAAAACAACAATGTTATGGTATTTTTTCTTCTGCTCTTGAAGAGTTTTTTTGGACCTGGAGTTCCTAGACGTTGCGGGTGCCTTTTCTGATTGGATCTTGGAAACCATGTCTGATAATGATGTGAGTTCAAACATAATAAGAAAAACGGTCAGGTGGTGAAAATGTTCACAATACTGGAAATCCGTGTGAACTTTAAAAACTCAAAACCAAATGGCTAAAAGAACCTTGGCTTTATATTTCGTATGCATGGGAGACTGAGATCTAGGCAGTGAAACAATATACATGATTTCAAAAGATTCATTTTTCATGGTCTCTCACATCCGATTTTTGAAAATCGAGAATCGAGAATCGAGAAACGAACAATCAATCTAGAAATCATGTTGGGTTTCCATTTTTTGAAAGGAAAAGTCAGAAGTCGGAAAGGAGAACAGTATTATAAATTAAATTGATGTTACCATAATACGATATCTGAAATGTCAGAAATCAGAAATTGGGAACTAACCAAATAATCCTAATGAAATCAGAGTTTCCAGTTTCCAATATCCAAAAATAAAAAAATGAAATGTTCTTTATTTGAAAGGATAAGGTTTCCAAGATCCGAAATGTCGAAAATCGAAAATCTCAAAAAGGACTTGAACTTACCTCCAAAAAAAGGATTTCTTCGTTCCAATTTCAGAAAGCAAGGATCAAAAACTCTAGAATGTTTGGAAATAAATAAAAATGTCTCGAAATCCAAAAAAACAAGGTTTACTGAAGGAATTTATTCAATCCACACAAAATAACAAAGAACTTACAACTTCGTAACTTCCCTGAGTGAACTATGGCTATGAAACCAGTCAACGGGGGGCCTATTTTGATGACCCAAAATAAGGATCTCTTGTAGGAAGAAACAAGGCCTTACTGTCGTGATTGATTTGGAAAGAGAGCTGTAAGGCCTCTATCAAAATATATTGAGTGTTATTAATTTCTACCAATGTTGTGAGGGTTTTGCTTCTAACTTGATTTTATAGTTCGTTTTTTTTTTGCAATATTGTACTGTGGCCACGAGGCCCTTTTCCTCAATTTGATGGTATTTACAACATTTCCTAGGTATTTGGGTCAGTTTTGGAATTAAATGAGACACCAACTCAGTTCACCCTCTGAGGGAACATGAGCACAATTGTAGGGGTTATGCTTCCTACAACAACTATAAAGTGAAATGCTAGTACTACCACTTGTAAACCATCCTTATAAAACTACTCAGTCCTCCTAGTGGGTCAGTGAACACTCATTTAACAGTATCCCTTGGATAGGTGTCTCTTCTATTTAATTGTTAAAATAAATCATTCTTCAATTACAGTCATCCTTCACCAAATTGGTCATAAAAACTTACAATAAATTTAACATAATGTTTTTTAAATAAATAATAAATATTGATTTTTCAATTCTAGGTGTGTTACAAAAATGAAGGAAAAACAAAATTACATGCCACTACTAAAATATATGTTTATTGAGTAGTTTATTATTAGATGTAAATTTATTAAAACTTTAATGTAAAGACATTTATTTCATAGTAAACAATAAACCATAAAAATCACGGGTTGTTTGTTTAAAAAATATAAATATGTCTAATGAATCTCATAACACATGGAAGAATAAGAAAATGCTAAATGATGTAAGAAAAGGTCAACCTTTAAACTATTCATAGTATATATAAAAAAAATTCCTTCAAATTCTAGAATGGAGGAATGAATTAGCCCAAATCTATGATATTATGTTGCTCTTTAAAACTTGGGGCTTATCTTTGAGATCATGTTGTTCTGTCATCGTTCGCTCTAAAAAGAAAACATATTCCAAAAATATTGAGTGGAAAGAAAACCCAAAACCATACATATGTGCAGTTGTTCGATGACTTATTTTAAGGGCTTGAACCGTTATGTGGAGCCTTTTCCATAACCATGGTGCCATGCTTAAAATAATGAGAGAGAAGGAAAACAAAACTGAGAGCCATACATACTTGTAACTATTAGAATATAATCCGTAGGGATTATATATTGTAAATAAATAAACAAATCTGAATAGTTAGGAAGCCGAAAAGGCTGGGCGGAAGGTGAAACACAACCATCACATGTAATGTATAAAAGAATGCATTAGCAATGGAATAATACAGAATCGAGAGTTATACCTAACAAGTGGTATCATAGCTTGGATGCCTACCATAACTCCTGGCTGCATTTCAGTCCTAGCATTCTGCTTGCTAGTCCATTGCCAGACTGCCTACTCCGTCAGTCTGCCATTTGCATGCGTTTCTCCTCTCCCATCCTGTGCGCAATCATGTATGCGTTATTATCCTTCAAAACATTCATTTGAGGTTACCTTGTTGTGAATTCTTTGAAGACTGTCTGCAAAAATTCTCTTCTCCTTTGTCGTGCTGTGTGCATTACAATTCCAGAGATGATGAGTTTATTCCTCTACAATTTCAAGGTTTCAACCCTTCCTGCGGCCTCCACGTGAAACCCTAATTCTGCATTGAAGCAGCTATTGTTTCTCCTCACCAGGAATCGATATAGCTTCACAAGATTCGATTGAGGATTTGTATTTGAATGCTGACTGAGTTGCGTGGGCTATTATTTAATTGATTGTTGAGGAGTTGTCTTTGAATGCTGACTGAGCTGCGTGGAGTAGATTCCACCATTGTTGTGTGTGAAAAAACCGTGAAGCTATCATTCTGTCACTGCTGAAGAAGGAGCTGTCGTCGCTGCCACTATTGCAGGATTCATGATCCCTGTGTTTCAGAGAGAACCATTTTCCGTGAGGAGCCAGAGGGAGACCGTTGTGTGAAGCCACCACCATCAGTTTGTGAGAAGCCATCCATCCGAAAAAGGGAGATTCTGTGGGTGAAGTTAATTCCACTCTTGTGTGAGAGAGGAGACGTTGATAAGGTAAAGTGCTGGTGCATCTTTTCCAATGAGGACTGTTAGTGTAGCTGATGATAACGAAATTGGTGAGCTGTGTGAGATCTCTTCAAGTGAGAGAAGAAGAAGTCGTCATTGCTGTAAGGGTTGTCTGTTTGGAGCAGCAGGTGTGTGAAAAGTGCAGACAGGTGTGGTGAGTGTGGATCCAAGAGCCTTTGTGATTCGATTAAGGAGTGAAGCTATATTGAGTGGAGAAGCACAGTGATTGAAGACTGCTGGCTACATTGGAGAATAATGGTGTATACATGCTGATGTCAGTGAAGACTGATTATATATATATATATTGCGTGAAGGAGAATCGATGTTGGAGACTAATATATCACACATCTACTATGTTGAAGACCGCATGGTATAATGTATGTTGAATATTGAGTTAACACCATGGAGACCACATTGGTGACTGATATCTATTGTGCGTATACCTTGCATGAAGACCAGCGTGAAGACCAGCATGGAGGGTGGAAACCCTAATTTTTTTGTATGGAGACCTGTCACCATTGAAAGCTTTTGTCAACTGCACACTATTTTTGATGGAACGTGAAGCTGTGAAGACTTAGTGCATAGAGGTAATTTGTTTTGTTGCTTGGTGAAAATGAAAAAACCCTAGTTTTCCCATGAAGTGCATAAACCCTATTTTTGACCTAATTCCTTGCATGGGGTGATTGCAACCTCTGGCCCTGAATGTCTAAAGAGACGTGACCTTCTATTAAAGTGTATATGTTGTGTATTGGAGCTTCCCTTCTCTGACTGCATGGAGTATCAGCTATGAATTTGAAGGGTCAAATTGCTGCAAAAAAAATGTTGGTGTTGCTGTAATTATTATGCTGGTGTTTTTGTAATTATTATGCCAGTTTTACAATATTATTGCAATCATCCACCTTCTCCATTGCCATTGTAGAAGTTGATGAGGCACATGCAATGCAGTTAGGGTTGGAAAATTGAGCATAATCCTAAAGCTGAGTCTTCCTACACCTCTCTCATGGGATATATTGTGACCTGATATATATATGCTGACTGATATATTGTGACCGATATATGTATGCTACATTGAAGAATAATGTATGCTGATTAGTGCACTAGTGGAAGTGTTGTGTGTAAAGAGTGCCATCTCTTGTGATCCATGTAGAGCAAAATCCTTGTGTTTCACACCATTACCACTTGCTTAAAGACCCTGAAGGTTGTGAATTGGTACTGAATTTATTCTCCCTGAATTGCTACGAATTGAAGCTGCGATATTGTCATTGTATCACTTTAAAACCTGAAGTTGAGATTGTAAATCACCTTGGCAGAGACTGTAGACCTGCAAGGTTATTATTTTTTCTATTTCAAGTTCATTATTGTAAATTAAACTAACTATTGTAAAGATGCAATCTTTGGCATCAATAGTTGGTGCCACTCTCTCGGGAAAAGATCATTTCAAAGGATAAAGCAGCAAGAGAGGCAGTGGAAGAAGAAATTTCAGAGGCAGAGGGGGTAGAAACAGCTTCATCAAAAGATTAAATTTGCAGTGCAAGTGTTGTGGAAAGACTGGGAACACATCAGATCAGTGTTGGGCTTCATGGGACTTCATCAAAGAAAAGCATAACCAGAAGAAAGATGACACTAAAAATCAAGATGCTAGTAAATCTTCTGATTCTGCTCATTGTATTGTTGCACATTGTAATCTTGGAATTAATGAAATGACTTCACTTTCATCTTACAAAGATTGTTGGCTGCTTGCTACTGGTGCAACATCACACATGACATTTATAAAATACTGTTTTGAAGAACTTAATGAAACAATAGATGGCGAAGTTTACTTTGCAGATAAGTCAAGTATTAAACCAAAGGGAATGGGCACCATTCGGCTGAAGATGCCTGGATTCCCTGATTTCTTGTTGAAGAATGTTCTTTATCTTCCAGAGTTGCAGAGAAGCCTGCTATCCATGGGGGAGATTCGACAGCAAGGCCATTCCATCCACATGTTTGATGGAATCGTTGAAATAAGAAAGTTCTTTGACAACCAAGTCATCATGACTAGATACAAAGATGGGAAGCTGCTGAAGCTAAAGGGTTCATCTACAAGAGTTCAGAACTATTCCTACCTCTCTCAGCATGGAGAAGGTAATTTTTCATCTAGTTCATTATGGCATGCAAGATTTGGTCATCTAAATTATAATAGTCTTCATTTCTTGAGAAAGAATGGTGTATTTGGTTTGCCCAGCATTCCCAAAGAGAAGAACAAATGTGATGCATGTATATTAGGGAAACATAATAAGCTGCCATTCCATGAATCTAATTTCAGAGCAAGTAGGAAATTAGAATTAGTACATTCTGATTTATGTGGCCCAATGCCAACTCCTTCAGCAAATGGGAATAAGTATTTTATGACATTTGTTGATGACTACTCAAGAATGTGCTGGATTTACTATTTAAAGACAAAATCAGAAGCATTTCAAACATTCAAAGACTTTCATGCATTGATAGAAAAACAAGCACAATAAAAAATTGGTACACTTCGTACTGATAATGGGAAAGAATACACTTCAAATGCTTTTGAAGATTATCTTCACCAACATGGAATTGCACATCAGACTACAGTTCCCTATAATCCTCAACAAAATGGTGTAGCAGAAAGAATGAATAGAACCATAATGAATATGGTTCGCTCAATGATGTTTTTCAAGAATGTAAAACTAATGTTTTGGGGTGATGCAGTAAAATGTGCAACATATTTGAGAAACAGAAGTCCCTCAAATGTTCTTGATAACAAGACTCCACATGAAATGTGTTTTGGCCATATCCCTTCAGTCATGCATCTCAGAGTTTTTGGTTCCACCTATTATGCCTTGATTCCAAAGGAGCAAAGAAACAAACTTGGTGCTCAAAGTAGAAAATACATTTTCCTGGGGTACGAAGAATACTCCAAGGCATACCATCTCTATGATGAGGTAAACAAGAAATTTGTTATTTCCAGAGATGTCATTTTTCTTGAAACTAATAAAAATGACCAGTCCATTGAGAGACAACTTGATCATTTGGAAAGTTATCCTCATCCAAAGACATATTCTAAAAATGAATATGAAATTCCAAACCTTGAAGGGGGGATTCCTATTCTGGATCAACCTTTGGAATTTCCATATGAAGCACCAACTCCCCCGCATGAAGAAGTTCCTACTACTTCACTTGAACAAGAGGTTCAACTAGATGATGTGATTGAGAGAATTGAAAGACTCTCAATCAATGATGAAGCACCACTAGCTAATCAACCAGGACCATCACAGAAGATTCCTAAATGGGCCACAAAGACACTTGAAAGTGTCCATCCAGATGAAGTTGGAGAGATAGGAACGAGAAGTTTGAAAAGACATGAAGATGGAGGAGGAGTAGATAATTCAGGTGATGACATGGATGTATCATTTGATTGTGAATTTAATTTATCTGCTAACTTTGAACCAACTTCCTTTGAAGAAGCTTCTACTCGGGTTGAGTGGAAAGAAGCTATGCAGAATGAGTATGATGCACTCATAAAGAATGGAACTTGGAAGCTAGTTGACCCTCCAGTTTGAACCAAACCAATTAGCTGCAAGTGGGCGTACAAGAACAAATATAGATTAGATGGATCACTTGACAAGCACAAAGCGAGGCTTGTAGCAAAAGGCTATGCACAGAAGGAAGGAATTGATTATGAAGAAATGTTCTTTCCTACAGCAAAATGGGCTACCATCTGTACCTTACTCTCTTTAGGTGCTCAGAAAGGGTGGAAAGTTCATTAGATGGATGTGAAGACTTCTTTCTTGAATGGAGAATTTAAAGAGAATGTCTTCATGTCTCAGCCAGAAGGATTTGTTGTGAAAGGAAAAGAACAAAAGGTATGAAATCTTGTCAAATCCTTGTATGGCCTAAAACAAGCACCTCGCGCATGGTATGAAAAGTTAACCGAGCATCTTTTGAAGTTAAATTTTGAACATTTTGATCTTGATGATGCAACACTATTTATAAAGAAAGTCAGAAGATCTGTTGTGTATCTTGTGGTGTACGTAGATGATCTTTTGATGACAGGGAACAATGAGAGCTATATAGCATCCATAAAGAAAGATTTGAAAAATATCTTTGAAATGACAGATATGGGACATCTCCACTATTACTTAGGAATTGAAGTCACTCAACAGCCTAATTATATTTTCCTATCTCAAAAAAAATATGTTGGAGAACTACTAAACAAATTTTGCATGACAGAATGCAACCCTATATCTACTCCAATGGAACAGAAAATGAAGCTCACATCAAGTGAAGGAAAAGAATTTGAGGATGCAACCAAGTATCGACAACTTGTAGGAAGCCTTATCTACCTTACAACAACTAGACCAGATATTTCTTATGTTGTTGGCATACTTTCAAGGTTCATGCATAAACCTTGTGAAGGACACTGGTCAGCTGCAAAAAGAGTTCTAAGATACTTGAAGGGGACTCAAGACGTTGGAATCAAGTACTCTAAAGTGGATGACTTCAAACTTATTGGGTACTCAAACTTAGATTTTGATGGCGATAAGGAGACAGAAGTATCAACTTATGGATACACTATGAGTCTTGGATCAGCAACTGTCTCATGGAGATCATGCAAACAGTCAGTTCTGGAAGATCCAACAACAAAAGTAGAATATGTGGCTGCAGCTGAAGCAACGAAAGAAATAGTATGGCTCAAGAAGATACTTGAAGATTTGCAAGAAAAACAAGAGGACTCCACACCATTATTGATCGACAATACTTCTGCAATCAAGCTGGCTAAGAATCCTAGATTCCATGATCAAACCAAACACATCAACAAAAATTATCATTTGATTTGGCATCATGTAGAGGCCAAGACAGTCCATCTTCGACATTGTTCCACAAATGATCAAATTGCAGACATCTTCACCAAAGTGCTTGGATGAGAAAAGTTTGAAAGATTCAGAAACATGCTCGGACTTACGAGCACCCCTTCGGATTAAGAGGGGGATTGTTAGAATATAGTCCATAGGGATTATATATTGTAAATAAATAAAGACATCTGAATAGTTAGGAATCCGAAAAGGCTGGGCGGAAGGTGAAACACAACCGTCACATGTAATGTATAAAAGAATGCATTAGCAATGGAATAATATAGAATCGGGACTTATACCTAGCAGTAACTCAAGTAAATCAATGTTGGTATAACACTCTTTGGCTTGCAAACACCACATATCCATAAAAGATGCCAAAATGTGTAATATCCCTCTCCTACGCCCTGGAATAATTTGTACCTTTGCATATTGTTGTATGAGGCTTTTGGGTGAGGAGCTCAAGTGCCAAGGCCCCACCCAGAGAGAGAGAGAAACATGAAGGTTAGGTGAAATTCTAATAAATCATATCATAAAGACAAAGGAAAATTTAGGGAAAAAGGACAAGTATTAATAAACTGAAGATCTATCTATGATAGATATAAGTCCTCCATAAGAAATAAAGAAAATGACAGACTAAGCCTTCATAAAATAATAAAGGAGAGTTAAAATGATATATAAATTAAATGGGGATGAATATGCCTACTTCGACGGGCATGATGAGGGAAAAAGACTATTTATACTCTCCTTAAGAATAAAAAAATAAAGAAATCCCTTATATTAACAACATAAGGTCGTCCTAGAACTTAGAGGAGATCCGTGGATAATTAAAAATATAAGGGGATTAAAAAGAAATCATTTATACATATTTTCCTTTGCATAACGATGGAGGAGTTATTTATTAATTATTCACTGGGGCAGATTTTAGACAAGTATTTGTTAACCCTAAAATTTTATGAAGGCCATTAATGGACTGCGGATTTCAGAGAAACGTGCCTCAGCAAGGATTATGGCACAATAACGACTTACATTGGTGGAATTACTGGTTGGGAAGGTCGCATGCCTTGGGTTAATTTCTTTACAGCAAATTTTTTTGGGAAGACCACCTCAACACTAATTGTGATAGAATTTCGGTTCTAAAATTTGGGAATTATTCCCGCAGCATGAAGTGCTGCCAATACTTTAATTTTCTTTATAGATAGTCAGAATGTCTGCACACCTCTCAACCATTTCGTAGGAAGGATATTAATTAATAATAAATCAGTCACACGCTGAGGGAGAAGAAATCGCTGCCAAATAGGAGTGCTCTTAGCGCTTTAAAAGAAAGAGGAATCGCTCCCAAAAGGGGTTTTTTTTTTCGCTGTGGTGAAGACGTCCATTTCTATGGAATAGGGTTAGCATCACAACTCCTGGCCACTGCAACCTGCTACAGCGTGGGATCTTACAATAAGAGGTATACGCTGTCCATAAAGCTTTTATTGCATAGCATTTAGGTTTTCACTGTTTCCTTGATATTTTTTACTGAAGGATGTAGGTAAAATGCCGCCTCATCACCTCCATTTAGGATAGCGATAAAGGATTAATTTTTTTGTTGGGCGTAAGTAGAAGGAAATCCTGTATGTTTATTTTATCAGTCTAGTCTGAACCACTTTTTTTCAAAGCTTGCACTTACAGAGCCTTGGTTGGGGCGCATTGGACCTGAACCCCCCCCATCAGCCTTAGCCAAAAAGAAAAGAAAATGCCAGTGTACTTATTGGTTGATATCGTTGGGATCCTCTTAAATTCGCCCACTCTAATGGTTGAAACATTTCCGGGTAGTTTCCGAAGAGTATGTTGGGACCGGGAAATGTTTTCATTTTTCTTAAAAATAGTCCTTTAAACCTAGAATGTTGGCCAAACCTTTCCCCCTGAGCGCATGCGATCTTGACATCTCTATCTTGATAAGTTTTGGGTTGCAATTCCACTTCCATTATACCTTTTCGGTGGGTCCAAGCTCATTTAACCTCCGCTGGACTCCAAGCCTGCGCTTCCAAGATTATTATCTTTCCTATAATAGCAATCAGGGATTGCTTTGAGTGGGATCTGAAAAGTATCTGCCATATGTTTTCTTTCATGGCACAATTGAGATTTGGATTGCTTGGAGTACGATCTGAAAGGTATCTTTTGTATATGGATTATGATTGAGATCTAGATTTTCCTTGAGTGTGATCTGAATTATATCTTTTATGCTTGAACTCTTGGACTGTGATTTAGGTCTGGATTTTCCTTCGAGTGTGTATATCCTTGATATACTTGTTTTCTTTTATGAACTACGATTTTATATAAATTTGGCTCCGCAAGGAGTCATAAATGTATCGTTGAATAACTGTCACTTGCAAACATTTAATTGGTTGACTCATACCTGTAAATGTTATGTGTTTTGTACCATTCCGGATTGGATGTGATTCCTATGTAAGGATCCGGTAAATGTGTGATCAGTTCTCTGCCTGTGTTCTTGAATGATTAACCGATCTATAATGTATGGGGTTTTTCACCCGTGTGTGAATTTTTGTGCTACGTGGTAAATGCCAGGATTGCCTGGGATTTTTCCCTCCTCAGTGAGGTGACCTTTCCAAAAGACTTAAAATCTGTGTCTTGTGATTCATTTTTTTTATTATTTCCTGTAGATTGCCAGGCTTACCTCGGTTTCCTGGGAGAGGCGATTGCCAGAGGCTAGATCGCTGCCTTCTTTAAAAGTTTGTGTTTATATTTCTTTTGGTATCAGAAGAATCCTAGAGCTGGGGCGATACCTGCTTATAATCCAAATATTCTTGCGAGTCTAGAGAAAATGATGTAAAGGTCTAGGGCTGCATTCGGTGTGTGTCCGTCCTTGAAAAAAGGTAGGCCTTGATGTAAGGCACATTGGTATTATGAAATACCTCTACGGGAGAGAAGCTATGTAAATAAATTGCAGCTTGGGTACTGCATATTTGTAACCTTGCTTGAGTACTTAATAAAAATAAATAAAAGATCCGGACGGTTTGGTCCGGACTATCTTTGGTGGACGTAACCCCAAGGTTGGGGTGAACCATGTGAAATTGGTTGTCTCTTTTGTATTACCATGTTGTGCTGTTTTATTTCTTTTGGTTTACAGAATGATGATGTTATGAATACAGTGTAAATTCTTTAATTGGTGAGAAGATTACTAAATCTTTTATTTTGCAGACTATTTTAATTGATTTATTGCTTTAAGGTAAGAGGGGTATACTACAAAATGATTAATGAAATTGATGACTACACAAAAAGACGTGTTTGGGAGGCCATTAAGATAGAAAAAACCCTAATAACTTCTAACTAGGATGATGGTTGGAACCTTAGTCAGTCATTGATTCCTACCATCAAGATAGAAAGGAAAAAAAATAAGTAATAATCATTAATTAGATTACAAAATTAACATACTATAATTGAATATAATTTTAATAATCAAATCAACCCTAAAATATTAATTTATCGACCACTTTTTATTTATTCAATAAAAATTTATTTTTTAATAATTTAATTAATGTTTTGGTTATAAAAAAATAGTTTTTTTTGTCTCCTCTCATCTTTTCTTGAAGTTTAAATCATCAAATTAGGATTCTTTTTCTATTCTTGAATATATATTATTAATAGACCTCGAGTGAACATGATTCTCTCAAGAGTTTTTTGGATCTCTTCTCTTGACAATCGAATACACTATTTAGTATGAAATGTGGAGTTAAACAATATTACATACGAATTCCATTCTACATCAAACTGAATATAATTTAAAGTTTGTTCAATTCCATCCTTTAAACCATTTATAGTATGAAACGAGAACTCGACAGAGTTCTCATTTTTCTATCTCCTAATTTTTGTAGCTATTATTACCTGTGTTTCAAAAAGGGTTGATATCAGTATCACACATTTTTATTTTGAGTAATTTCTTTTGGGCCTTTGAATCATATTTGTCATAAATTATTTTTAATTTCTATTTTAAAGTCTTCTTTCTAGAAATTTAACAAAATAACATACAGTTAGAAGCAAGTTATAATGAGAAACATATACATTTTGCAATTTTTTCTTTAAATCGAGACACTTTTATGGACGAAATAATAATTTTTTATTGAAAAAATTGTATAAAAATCAATAAAATACAAACATTTAAAAACATTTTCAATGGATTTTTATAGATATTTTGTAAAAAAGTGATATTGTTTTATATTATTTTCCAGAAAGTGACATTTCATAAAATCTGAAGATAAACTATACCATATATTTGTAAGTAACATATTAAAAACATTATATATAGAAATTTTATTTCTAAAACAAAGTTTGAAATTAAAAACATTACTGATATTTCTTATCAAAAAGTTGTCAAATTTAACATTTTCCTCAAGACATGAAACTAATCAAAATATCATGAAATCCAAATTCTTCATTGAAATTGGAATTTTTTGAGCTTGTCATTCTTCATGGACATCAATGCCCTCTTCCATTGGGTATTCTATTTCTATAAGATGCCCAAACTGCTCTTTTTCCAAACATCCCTCTTAAAGGGGGTTGAGGCCCTTTTGACATATTTTCCAAAAGTGTTTCACTAAAATTTAAAAAAAATTACATTGATATTACATTAAAAAAAAATTTAAACCTCCCCTAACCTCTTGAACCCCCCACAACATTATATTAAAGAACATTACATTAAAAAAAAATCCCCTGGATTAACCAACTAACCCCCCCATGTCACATTCAAAAATAATTTGAAAAACAATTATACCCCCTATCCCCTAAACTCCACCCCACACACAACATTACATTAAAAAAATATAAGTAATTTTTTTTTATAAACCATCCCTTTAACTCCCACAACATCAAATTTAAAACAATATTTAAAAATAATTTTTTTAAACCTACACTAAGTATCCTATACTACTCTATTCTAGCTTAGCATAGCATATTATAGCTTATCCTACCCTTATGTGGCTTAGAATAGCCTAACCTACTCTACTTTAGCCTATAGCATAATAGTCCTTATCCTAGCCAACTCTAACTTATCCTAGATACTCAACCCTTACCTCACCTAGCCTAGGTTACTCTATCCTAACCTATTGTAGCCTATTCTAACCTATCCTACTCTATTCTAGCCTGCTCTACTATATCCTACTTTCTCCTACCTACTCTATCTTAGCCTTATCCATCCTACTCTAGCCAAGCCTACTCTAACCTACTCTAGCCTAACCTAGCCTAGCCTACTCTAGACTAACCTAGCCTAACCTACTCTAGCTTAGCCTACTTTAGCTTATTATACCCTACCTAAGCATATCCAAACCTAGCCTAACCTACTCTACCCTAACCTACTCTATCCTAGCCTAGCCTACTCTAGCCTAGCCTACTCCCTCCAACTCTAGCCTAACCTAGCCTAGCCTAATATAGCTTAACCTAGCCAACAATAGCCTAGATTATCCTATCCTAATCTATCTTAACCTAACCTACTCTATACTAGCCTACTCTAGCCTAGCCTAATCTACTCTATCCTACTCTAGCCTATACTACTCTAATCTAGCCTAGATTAACCTACTCTCGGCTAGCCTACGCTTGCCTAGCCTAGCCTACCCTTCCCTACTCCATCCTGAGATACTCTAACCTAACCTACTCTAGCATAACATAGCCTAACATAATCTAGACTAGCCTACCCTGCCCTACTCTACCTTGGAATACTCTAGCCTATCCTACTCCAACATAGCATAGCATAGCCTAACTTAATATAACTTAGCCTAGCCTATCCTTTCCAACTCTATATAGCATATCCTACTCTATCCTATCCTAGGCTAACATGCCCTACTCTAGCCTAGCCTAGTCTAACCTAACCTACGCTACCCTATTATATTTTAGCTTACTCTATCCTAGCTTAACCTACTCTAGGCTAGTCTAGGAAACTATAGATTATGTTACTCAAACTTAACCTACTCTACAATATCTTACTCTATCCTACCCTACTCTAGCCTAACCTAGCCTAACCTGCTCTAGTCTCTCCTTATATAGCATTATCTATCTTAGCCTACCATAGTATATCCTAGCCTACTCTAATCTAACCTACCCTATCCTACTTTATCTTTTCCTACTCTAGCCTAACTTAACCTACTCTAGCCTCATCTAATCTACTCTAGACTAGACTACTCTAGTCTATCCTACTCTAGGTTACCCAAGTATAGCCTAGCCTATCCTAACCTAACGTAACCTAGCCTAACAAGTCTAGAATATCCTATCCTAACCTACTCTAGAATCTCCTATTCCAGCCTACTCTAGAATATCCTATCCTAGCCCACTCTAGAATATCCTACCCTACTCTAGGGTAGGCTGTCCTACTGTACTATAACATAGCTTAGGATAGCCTACTATCACCTAGCGTACTCTAGCATTCTCTGGCCTAGTCTAGCATGCTCTAGTCTATCCTCACCTACTCTACTCTACCCTACCCTACCCTAGTTTATCATAGAGCACTCTAGCCTATCCTAACTTACCCTAGTTTTGATTAGCCTATCATACTATAGTTTAACCTAGCCTACCCTAGACTAACCCACCCTACCTATCTTGTTGAAATATTGTAACTTCGAAGAATATTCTATATGTATATTTTTGTGGTCCCCGATGGTCCTACCGAAAGAACCACTTGTATTATCCTGTACCCCGATGGTTCTAATCGGAAGAACTAATAAGAGTCATGAGGTTGTCCCCTCTAATTGTAAAGGTGGGTCATTAGCACCCCAGTGTGGTTACTTGAGCCTACATATGTAACTCGAGCATACATTATTAACTCGAGCCTACATGTCGAATGAGTTAATTGAAGTGAACGGATGAATATAAATAGAGGTGTAGCTCTCCTCATTTGGAGCACACACTCTCACCTGTGTAGCGCATTAGTGGAGGAGAGAAGTAGCTGGAGAAGGAGGAGGATCAGGCTTTGATCTCCTTGTTGGTTTTATCTTTTGCCTTTTATCTTTTTGGGCATCTATATTGAGGAATCTTTTGCTGGGCTTTTCCCTTTAGGGTTTTCCTAGGATAAATCTGTGTTGTTCTTGTGATTCTGTTTCTTTCAGCGATCGTGCTTATATGCTTTTATTATTCTTTTGAAATGAAATACTAATGTATTAGCTAAGCATATGAAAAGTTAACATGGTATCAGAGCCACCCTGAATAGGACAACTTTCACAAGGCAAAATAGCCCTCTCTCTCCCCCTGGAAGAAATTAGGGCTTCTTGCTGAAGAGGAATTTTTGAGTGAGCCTGGAATAAGATTGCTCTCCTCATCAAAATCAAAGTTTAGAGACCTGGATCAAGATTTTTTGTTGGGTGAAAATATGGGAAAGTCAAACCCTAGTTTGACCTCAAGCTGGAAAAACCCTAAATACTATCTTTATATCTTTATATCCAATGAGATCTGAAATATTCCAAGTTTTGAAAATTAGGGTTTCTCTGACAAACCCTAGATCAGCGAGCACCGGAAGCAGGACGAACACCTCAAATTGGTAAGATATAATCTTTTTCTATTTTCATTTGAGGTTCTCATTTCAAAGTGATCTATCACATCAGCTTGATGATAAGATTGGTGAAGTTGACAACTTCCAAGCATGGAAGTATTTGATCTCTTTGAAGAAAATGAATTGGACACCTACATGAGTAGAGAGGTTTCAGTTGTAGAAGGAGATGAGGCTCAAAGCCTTACACAAGAAGAATTTGATCAAGGCCAAGAAGATCATTGTTGATTCAATCACAGATCAACTTGTACCATAAGTGTATTCCCTAAATACATCGAAGATGTTTGATTCCTTGATCAATATATTTGAATATAAGAACATAAATTAGAAGAGGGCTTTGAGAAAAACAGTTGAAGAATGTGAAGATCCAGAATGCCTTGAAGTGGTAGAAGAAGAAGTGGAGAATGTAGAAGTGGTTATAGCCACCTTTAATGTGAGGAAGTAATTACTTTCAACAGACTCTGGGAAGAAGAAGAAGAATAAGAAGCTCGTCTCATAAGAAGAGAAGAAGAAAGATGAGAGTAATTGAAGATCAAGCTCTCACCATTCAAAGAATATCCCTTAAGCGATGAGGAATATGAAGAACTCAATTATTAAAGAACCTCTTATACACCTTATCATTTGGATAAGAAATGATGATTTCATGAATGAAGAAGTTGATGAATCAGAATGATCAAGAAGGAGTCTACCCATGAAACAAACAAAAGATAAGTATTCAATTGTCATTTAATGATATTGTTTTGTTATGCATTTGATTATATTCAGTTGATGTGTTATGCATGATAGATTGTTTGCATTAATGACTGTATACTACTAATATGCATGTGATGGGTAAGTAGCTCATGGAGCTATACAAATCTCCATTGCTACTTATCTAGAATGAAACCTCTTTGCTGACATATTGGATTGGTGCACAATGTCAATGTTGTCCTGGTAGAGATGGAAGGCATATAGGAAGTTTTCGTGAGATATGGATGAATGTTGTATTGGCTAAACAATTACATGATGCATAAGAATTTGTCGTTATGCATATGTTTTATGAAATAGTTCTAACCATGCAATTGGTGCATTTGAATTGTAGGAAAGGTCATGTACAACCTCCTACAAGAAAAGAAGGATGAGACTTGTTCCAAAGAACAAGTGATGACAATTCAAGATTCACTCCAATAAACATGAATCTGAAGCTCCCAGGTTCAGAGACACCATGATGGAAGAAGGAGGTTCAAAAAGAGATAAATACACCTCGAAGGATGAATACCACCATGGGTACGAGAGAGAACTCAAGATGAAGAAAATAATACTATGAAAGAAGCTATGATCAAAGAATAACAGTTGATCATGGGGAATGATGTGTACAATATGATTTCAAGACATAAAGGGAAGTATGTAGTATCTTCCATATGGATCTACAAGAACAAGTGTACAAAGCAAGGTTCATGATTTGCCTCAGAAAGAATAGAATATGACATGACATACTCTATTGACCAGTATATATCAAGCATAGAACCACCTGTACATAATGAAGAAGGAAGATGATACTCCACTTCAGGGGGAGTGACTACAAAAGATATATGAGTTCGACATGGTATGACATGATGAATAGCTTCCTTCTAGATCGATATTTTACCAAGAGTAAATTGGGTTCCAACCTTTAAGGTTGAATGAAATAGACTAGGATATGTTGATGACTTGACAAGATGAACTCATGGAATATGTTACTCCAAGAAGCAAGGCACGCTTCTTTCAAAACTATGATGGTAGTTGCTTCCATGATGAAGTGGGGCTTACACCAAATGAATGTGAAAACAAACTTTCTTAATGGTATGATTGAGGAAGAGATTTACATCAAATAGTCACAAGGATTTGAAGTTGAAGACAGATGGAAGCACGTATACAAGTTGAACAAGGCCCTTTATGGCCTAACACAAGCTCCCAGAGCTTGGTATGGAAGAATAGATAGTTTCCTATCGAGCTTGGGCTTTACCAAGAGTAAAGCTGATCCTAATATTTACCTCAAGGTTGTAGAAGATGAACATGTCATCTTGTTATTATATGTGGATGACTTATTCTTGACAAGGAATGCGAAACAGATTGTGGAAAGCAAGAAGAAACTAGGAGAAGAATTTCAGATGAAAGACCTTGGGTTAATGCATTATTTACTAGGTCTGGATGTATGGAAAAGTTCATAAGGACTCTTTCTCAACCAGGGAAAGTATGCGGTAGAGATATGAAGAGATTCAATATGTTGGAATGCAAAGTCATGGCCACACCCATGGACTCCAACCTGAAGCTGTTAGCTAATGACTCATCAGAGTTAGTGGATGTGACTCATTATAGACAGATCATTGGGTCATTGATGTACCTAACAAATACCAGACCATACATTTGTTTTTCTATGCACACCTTGAGTCAATATCTTATTCAACTAAGACGGGTTCACTTAATAGCTGCAAAACATGTGATAAGATATTTGAAAGGGACTATAGACTTTGGTATATACTATGATGGTAGCCATGAGTATATATTGTATGGATACATAGATGCAGACTGAGCTGGAAGTATATCAGATAGGAAAAGCACATCAGATATGTGCTTTTTTTTGGGGTCTGCTATGAGTTCATGGTTTAGCAGGAAATAGTCTAGTGTTTCTCATAGCATGGATGAAGCAGAATACATAGCAGATTGCTCTGCTAAGTTGTGAAGCCAAATGGCTTCGAAAGCTGATATCAGATCTCTTGGCCTGAAGATGGATACTACAATGATTCTATGTGATAACCAGATTTGTGATGATAGAGAACCCTGTGTTTCGTTGTAACACATAAAAATCTGGTATTTCTACAAACAAGTGAAGATGCAGATGATGATGTTTTAGTATTTATATACTATAGATGCAGATGATGGTGATTCAGTATTTCGATACTAAATATAGAGATGATGATGTTTCAGTATTCCCATACTGAAGATGCAAACGATGATGATTTTAGTATTCCCATTCTGAAAATATAGATGATGATTCTTTTAGTATTCACATACTGGAGATACAGATGGTGATAGTTCAGTATTCACATACTGAAGATGTAGATGATGATGGTTTGGTTGCTGATGTGTTGACAAAGCCTCTGTCTCGAGTAAATTTTGAACACTTTTGAGACAATATTGGAGTTGTTTGGAAAGACCTTCCTCGAAAGGGGGAGTAGTGATGTTGCAGTGGGATTGTATCATCTGTGGGCTCTTGCCTTAAAGTGATCTGGTGACCTTGGTCATCGAGAATGAAGTGGGATTGTATCATCCCTGGGCTCTTTCCCTAAAGTGATCCAGTGACCTCGGTCATCGAGAAATAAGAGGGATTGTATCATCCTGGGACATTTGTCCAGAAGTGATCCAGTGACCTCGGTCATCGAGAATGAAGAGGGATTGTATCATCCTGGGACATCTGTCCAGAATAGATCGGTCCTTGAGAATGTAGTGGGATAGCATCATCCCTGAACTTCAGTTCAAAATGTATCCAGAGGTCTCAGCCCCCATGAATGTGGTGGGATTGCATCATCCCTAAACTTCGGTTCAAAATATATCCAGAGGTCTCAGCCCCCAAGAATGTGGTAGGATTGCATCATCCCTGAACTTCAGTTCAAAATGTATCTGGAGGTCTCGGCCCCCATGAATGTTGTGGGATTGTATCATCCCTGAACTTTGGTTCAAAATGTATCTAGAGGTCTTGGACCCCGTGAATGTGGTAGGATTGCATCATCCCTAAACTTCGGTTCAAAACATATCCATAGGTCTCGGCCCCCATGAAAGTGGTGGATTGCATCATCCCTGAAATTCAGTTAAAAATGTATCTGGAGGTCTCAGCCCTGAGAAAGTGGTGGATTGCATCATCCATGAACATTGGTTCAAAATGTATCTGGAGGTCTCGATCCCCGTGAAAGTGGTGGATTGCATCATCCCTGAACCTCGGTTCAAAATGTATCCGAAGATCTCGGTTCTCGTGAATGTGGTAGGATTGTATCATCCTTGAACTTCGGTTCAGAATGGATCCAATGAATTCGGTACTCGAGAGCATGTGTTGATCCTGTAATTCCTAGAGAAAGGATTGTTTGACTTCCACATATGTGTTGATCCCGTAATTTTGAAAAAAAGGATCATTAGTAACTCCGTAAAGACCTAAATCCCATAATTCTGAAAGGAAGGATCATTGACTTGATCCCGTAATTCCAATAGGAAGGATTGCTTGAGTTCCACATATGTGTTGATCCTATAATTATGAAAGGAAGGATCATTAGTAACTCCGCAAAGACCTAAATCCTGTAATTATGAAAGGAAGGATCATTAACTTGATCCCGTAATTTCAATAGGAAGGATTGTTTGAGTTCCACAAATGTGTTGATCCCGTAATTCCAAAAGGAAGGATCGTTAGTAACTTTGTAAAGACCTAAATCCCGTAATTCTGAAAGGAAGGATCATTAGTAACTCCGTAAATACCTAAATCTCATAATTATGAAATGAAGGATCATGTTGATGCTTTGATGATGTTGATGTTTTCATGATGATGATGTTTTTATGATGATGATGATGCACTGATCGAAAGATCAGTGTATGATGATGATGATGTACTCTGATCGAAAGATCAGAGTACATCATCATACTCTGATCGAAAGATCAGAGTATGATGATGATTACGATGTACTGATCAAAAGATCAGAGTATGATGATGATGATGTACTGATCAAAGTATGATGATGATGATGTACTGATCAAAAGATCATGATGATGACATATTGATCAAATGATCAGTATGTGATGATGATGACATACTGATCAAAATATTAGAATATGGTGATGATGTTGTTGTTCAAGAATTGAAGTATGATTATGGTACTGATCACGATGTTACTGATCAGGTTGTTGATTGAAAGAACAAAATGCTAAAGAATTTGTTGCTGGTCGAAAGATCAAAGTACTGAAGATGTTACTGATCAAAATGTTGAAAATGTTGTTGCTGATCGAAATATCAAAGTGCTAAAGATGTTGCTGATCGAAATGTTGAATATGTTGCTGCTGATCGAAAGATCAAAATGCTGAAAATGTTGCTAAAGATGTTGCTGAAGGTGTTGCTGATCGAAAGGTCAAAGTGTTGAAGATGTTACTGATAAAAAGGTCAAAAGATGTTGTTGCTATCATTGAAAATTGAAGACAAAGACTATATGATGTTGAAAATATTCCAATGATTTATGGATGTGTTACCCTGATGATATTGATGATGTCCTCTCCTACTATTGTTGTTGTTGATGTTGTTGTAGAATACCCTTCTCGTTAAGGGGGAGTGTTGAAATATTGAAACTTCAAATAATATTGTATATGTATCTTTTTGTTGTCCCCGATGGTCCTACCAGGAGAACCACTTGTATTATCTTGTACCCCAATGCTTCTAATCGAAAGAACTAATAAGAGTCATGAGGTTGTCCCCTCTAATTGTAAAGGTGGGTCATTAGCACCCCAGTGTGGTTACTTGAGCCTACATGTGTAACTCGAGCCTACATGATTAACTCAAGCCTACAAGTCATATGAGTTAATTAAAGTGAACGGATGAATATAAATAGAGGTGTAGCTCACCTGATTTGGAGCACACACTCTCACTTGTGTAGCGCATTAGTGTAGGAGAGAAGTAGCTGGAGAAGGAGGAGGATCAGGATTTGATCTCCTTGCTGGTTTTATCTTTTGTCTTTTATCTTTTTGGGCATCTATATTGAGGAATATTTTGCTGGGTTTTTCCCTTTAGGGTTTTCCTAGGATAAATCTGTGTTGTTCTTATGATTCTATTTCTTTTAGTGATCCTGCTTATATAGTTTTAGTATGATTTTGAAATGAAATACTAATGTATTATCTAAGCATATGAAAATTTAACATATCCTACTCTATCCTACTTTATCATAGCCTATTCAAACCTAGGATACCCTACCCTACTCTATCCTAGCCTATTCAAACCTAGGATACCCTACCCTACTCTATATAGCCTAGCTTACTCTATCCTACTTTATGCTATCCTATTCCAACCTAGGATTCCCTAGCCTACTCTATCCTAGCTTACCCTAGCTTAGCTTAACCTACTCTACCGTAGCCTAACCAACCCTAGACTACCCTATTCTACCCTAACCTACTCTACTCTAGCCTACTCTAGCCTATCCTACTCTAACCTCATGTATCCTATCCTAATATATTCTAAAATACTCTAGCATAACCTAACCTAGCCTACTCTATCTTATCCTATCCTAGCCTAGACTACTCTATCCTAGCTTACTATATCGTACCTTAACCTACTCTAACCTAACCTAACCTACACTAGACTAGCCTACTCTATCATATGCTAGTCTACTATAACCTACTTTACTCTACCTTAGCATATCGCTCTCTAGCCTAGCATAGCCTACTCAACCTTAGCATGGACTACCCCAGCCAAGCCTAGCCCACTCTAGCTGAGCCTATTTTAGGCTAAGATACTATACTCTACTCTATCCTATCCTACTCTAGCCTAACTTACACTATCCTAGATTAAGTTACTCTAGCCTAGCCTAACGAGCTATATACTATCCTAATCTAGCCTAAACTACTCTATTATTTCCTACTCTAGCCTACCCTAACCTAGCCTATTTTAACCTATTCTAACCTAGGCTACTATAGTTTATCCTAGCCTATTCTAGCCTATCCTAGCCTAATCTAGCCTCTCTTATCCTACTCTTACCTAACCTACTCTAACCGAGCCTACTCTAGCCTAGCTTAACCTACTCTAATCTAGACTAACCTACTCTAACCTAGCTTAACCTACTCTAAGCTAGCCTAACCTACTCTATCCTACCCTACTCTAGCCTACTCTAGTCTATCCTACCCTAGTCTAGCCTACCCTACTCTAGCCTAATCTATTCTAGCCTATCCTAGCCTACTTTATCCTAACATACTCTAACCTAAATCAACCTACTCTAATATATCCTAACCTAATCTAGCTTAGCTTAACCTACTCTAAGCTAGCCTAACCTACTCTAGCCTACTCTAGTCTAGCCTACTCTAATCTAGCCTACTCTAATCTAGCCTAACCTACTCTAGTCTATCCTAGACTAGCCTAACCTATCCTACCCCACTCTAGTATTCTATATCTTAGCCCAACATACTCTTTCCTAACCTAGCATATCCTAGACTACTCTAGCCTAGTCTAGTCTAACCTAGCCTACCCTTTCCTACTATATCCTAGCTTACTCTTGCCAAGATTAGTGTACTCTATCATACTCTATTCTAGCCTAGTATACTCAAGCCTAATATTGCATATCCAAATCTATCCTAACCTTTTGTAGCCTAGCCTGCTATATGCTAGCCTAGCATACTCTCACATACTTTATCCTAGAGTAACCTAGCCTACTCTATCCGAGCCTACTATACCCTAGATTAACCTACTCTATCCTAGCGTAGCTTAACCTACTCTAGCCTAGCATATCTTAACCTACTCTAGCCTTTCCTAACCTACTATAGAACATCCTACTCTAGCATAGCCTACTCTAGCCTAACCTATTTTGGCCTAGCATACTCTAACCTACTTTGTCCTAGAGTATCCTAGAGAAGCATACCTTATCTTACCCTATCCTACTCTAGCATAACCTACCCTACCTATCTTAGCCTACTCTACCCTAGTCTAGCTTACCCGAGTCTAGTGTACTGTACTCTAGCCTATTTTAGCCTAGCCTACTCTAGTCGTTCCTACTGTAGCATACTCTACCCTATTGTACTCTAGCCTAGCACATTCTATCCTATCTTAGCCTACTCC
This sequence comes from Pseudotsuga menziesii, assembly GCA_001517045.1. Classification (NCBI taxonomy): domain Eukaryota; kingdom Viridiplantae; phylum Streptophyta; class Pinopsida; order Pinales; family Pinaceae; genus Pseudotsuga; species Pseudotsuga menziesii. The sequence continues at coordinate 177,117 of LPNX010926896.1, forward strand.
ACTATAGGATACCCTATCTTAGCCTAGCTTACTCTAGTCTATCCTAACCTACTCTACTTTACTCTAGCTTAGCCTAATCTAGCCTATACTATTCTAGCCAACTCTATCTTGGCCTAGTCTTTCCTAGCCTATCCCACTCTATCCTAGCCTAGCCTAGTTTACTCTAGCCTATCCTAGCCTAGCCTACCATGGCCTAGCATACTCTAGCCTAGCCTAGTCTAACCTAGCCTACCCTAGCCTAATCTATCCTAGCTTACTCTAGTGTAGCTTTACCCTAACCTACTCACGACTAGCCTACTCTAGCTCAACCTAATCTAGTATATCATACTCTATCCTATTCTACTCTACTCTACTCTAGCCTACTCTACTACTCTAGCTTATTCTATGCTAACATAGGATAAGCTAGCCTAAGCTAACCTAGCCTAGGCTAACCTTACCATAGTCTAGCCTAATTTAACCTAACCTTTAACACATTACCTCACCCTAGCATTCATTACGCAAAACTTCCTACATTTTCCTACTCTAAGCTAGTCTATCCTAGCTTATCTTATTATATCCTAGCTTACCCTCAGGAAGGATCCTAACCACAATCTTATGTTGAAGAGGTTGAACATGACAATTGTAACGATACTATGTCTAACTTAATGAAAATCCATTTTTTAATGTCAAATACCAAACCACATATCCGTTATTGCATTTGAAATAGAAATTACATAATTTTAATAAAACATACAAAATATAAAATATTAAATGTACATTGCTAAATAAAAATTAGAAAAGTCCACATAGAAAATAACTAACATACATGGTAAATTTTAAAAAAAAAATAGAAAATAAATTGTATACACATTGAAATAGCTTTTATATAAAAATATTCAATTTAGAATATAATGCATATCTTACAGTTCAATTTTATTTATAAATAGTTATTATATAATCAATATTTATTTTAATATACATAAAATAAAATAGTGATATACAAATCTTCTATTTATTTAATAATTCATAAAAAAGAAACTACACACAAATAAGCTAATAAATCTTTGATTCCTTGAAAAGAGACTAAATTGCCTGCCACCACTAACATATAGATTTTTATTGAGCAGTTAATTATAATAAATCTTTTATTTTAATAAAATAAAACTAATAAAGCTTTGATTACTGGAAAAAAAGTAATATTTAAATTTTATATCAAAATAAAATATTCTAACAAAATAAAACTAATAAATCTTTGATTCCTCCGAAAACAAATTTTTATTGAGTAGTTTATTATGAGATGTAAATTTATTAAAACTTTAATGTAAAAATATTTCCAGAGTAAACAATAAAAATCACTAGTTGTTTGTTTAAAAAGTATAAATATGTCTAAAGAATCTGATAATGAATGTGATAACACATGGGATAGTAAAAAAATGCTCAATGATGTAAGAAAAGGTCAATTGTTAAACTATTCATAATATCTATAAAACGATTCCTTAAAAATAAAAAAATTAAAACCATCCTTAGCCCGAATCTTTGAGATCATGTTGCTCTTTCAAACTTAAAAAAAAATCACCATGCATGGAGGAATGCATTAGCCCGAATCTCTGAGATCATTTTGGTCTTTCAAACTTGGGGAGTATCTGTGAGTTCATATTGTTGTTTCCCTGAGTTCTTAAAAATTGGCTTAAAAAAAACCCAAAAATATTGAGGACAAAAAAAACCAGACTAAATTGAGGACAAAAAAAATCGAAAAAATCTCAAAAGTATTGGGTGGCTCAAATTCTCATGCATGTAGCTCAAGTTCTCTAACCATGGCTTCCTGACTTATTTTAAGGGCTTGAATCGTTACCTGGAGCCTTTTCCATAGTCATGGCATCATGCTTAAAATAATGAAAGAGAAGGAAACATAACCCGGAGCCATACATAGCTGTAACCCAGAGAAGGAAAAATATGGTTAAATCGTATCACATACTCGTTTTACCTGCTCCATCAAGATCTTCTTCTCACTGGAAGTTTGCAATAACATTTCAATAAAAATAAAATTGAGATGTGAGATAAAATGGAGGCTATGGATAAGATTTGAGATAAACAGTGATGGGTTAGAAATGAATATTTCTAAGATTTCAAGAAAAGGGATTCAAAGGGCTTGATATCATTCATATGGAAGATGCAATAAAGGGCTTCATTGCATCCAAACATAATAGAACAGAGACAACATAAAATATTTGCAATCTGAACAGAACCGAGCCAAACATAAAATACTTGCATTCAAATTGATAGAATCAAAGAAAATATATGCGTGAGATTTTAGATAACAAGAGATTAAGAATGTTGAATGCACTGACCATGAAAAGTAGGGTTTTGTAGAATGGTTTTTGTACCTTTGAGTTGTTCAACCGACCTTCTCTTGAACTTGAAGTTGTTTGAGACGATCCAATCCAAACCAGGCTTTTCCATGAGGCCTTTTCCCTAGCCATGGCAACATGTACCTTTGAGTTGTTCAACCGACCTTTTCTTGAGATCCTTTTCCATAGCCATGGCATCATGGTTAAAAGATTGAGAGAGAAGGTAACATAACCTAGAGCCAGAAAAATTGAGAGAGAAGGTAACATAACTCAAATTCGTTTGTAGAGAAGGGATTAAATCGTATCGGATAACTGTTTGCCCTGATCCATCAATTCTTCCAAGCAAAATCACAGACATAATAATTTTCCCTGATCCATCATATCTTCTAAATAATAGGCGTAATCGTTTTCCCTGATCCATCAATTCTTCCGAAGAAGGTTGGCCGTTCTGCGTCTGCGTTGAAGAACCCGTTGCCGAGGCTCACGAAATTGGAGAAGGGGAACTTGAGCACTGGATCGTAGACACGGTACATTTGCAATAAAAATGATGACATCATGCCCAAAAGTAACCAAATCAGAGGACCCTTCACCTTTCGGAACATAATGGCATACAATGTAGACACACTACCCTTCACGTTTCGGAAAATTTAAGCCTGAGTCCTTATAAATTCACAAGGACTCAAAAGGAGGACAATGATATATCTTTCTGCGTCTCTCTTCAATGGATAGTTTTTTGTTTTCGTTTTTCACTTCAACGGATAGTTTTTAAGATTTGGGTATCATAGTTTTAAGATTTTGTGCTTTTTCGGTTTACTTTGTGTTTTTTTGTTTTTTAGGTTTTGATTTAGTTCTTTATATGATTCAATATCCCACATTTCAGTTAGATGTACTTTTTGTTTATTAAATACTTTTATTTATTAGATAATTGTATTGGAGAATTTTTTAATTTATAAAAAAAGTTTTACTTTTAATATAGTTTAATTAATGTTTTAATAAAAATACACTTTAATTCATAAAGGGTGGAGATAAAAATGTTCCACTTTATTGACATTTTTTTCTACTTTAATTTATGATTTGATAAAGAAATGGTTTAATTCATGAAAGTAAGGATACAAGTATTTTATTTTATTGTCATATCTCTCAAAAACAATTTAGCTTCATATTACACAAAATCTCACAATGTCTTAATACCATAAAATTATCTATTATTAACTACATTAAAGATATTTGATTCTAAAAATCATATTAGTTAATTTGTTTTGATACAATATTTACATTTTAGAATAGCTACAAAGAGCATCATACTTTTCATAATAACTATGTCTATATCTATTTTGAATTTTATTTGTTTTTGTTATTACATGAAATTATTATCTATTTATTTATATTTGTATGAAATTACATTATAACCTAATATATAATAATTGGGTCACTTTGTAAGATAATGAATTAAAAAATATATTTTAGTTTCATTTTCTATGCATAAGGAAGATTAGAAGAAACTCTTCTTAACTCATTTATATTTGACACTTTGTTTTTTGATGGAGGATTTGTAAATTATTATTTGAAAAGAGAATTTGAATTGTATAACATATCATTTGCATGATCCATTTGGGTTTCTCGTGTTTAAGAAATTATTCCCTTTGCAAGTTTTTGATATCTTATGATTCTATTCTTTTAAGGTTGGTAATACTTACAACATGGTTGAAGCATTTGAAGTTGATTCAAATATCTACTAGATTTTATTAAGAATTTAAATATCCCATTCAAATATTTTTTTTTTTTGGAAATTATAACTTGTTGGCCCATATTTTAAGTAACTTTTTTCATTTAATAGATTTTTAAAATTATTTTTATTATTTTAGCATTTAAAATTTATTATGAATGTTTAGGTTACAATTATTAAATGAATTTTTACTTTTAAAGTAAATATTTATTATTATTATGGTGGTCATTCCAAGATTTGTAATTCTACAAATTATTCTCATTCTTATGGCGTGATTTTTAGTTGAAAGTGAGGGTCTAAGGCCATACCAATTTTCCCTATGGATCATGTTCAATGTGTGATTATGTCGACTACCACATAGGGCCTACAAACCTAGTCCACATTTTATTGACTAGTGTAGACACAATAAACCATCCTATAGGATCTATAGCTTGAGTTTTGATTCCCAAATCATGATAAAGGACATAAGGAACCGTATATTCTTCTTAAAACCTAGAAAGACTCACTTTACACGAAGTTTGTGGTTGTTTTGGATGGTATGCATGACTCGTGACCTAAAAATCCCTCTTTTGGGCTCCAATATGTGGTGCTCCTCCTCTCACAATTCCCACAACCCCAAGAATCATCGTGAATGATAAAAACATTTAAATGGAACCCACACAGTAATTATAGGCGAAATATTCCTTTGTAAGAATGGTGTGGTGATTCTCTATCATGTCCATAGTCCATAACCCGTAAAATGAGTTTTTAGTCCCTAGGAATGTTGGGTTCTTACTCCAACAATCTACAAGGCCCGAAGAATCATCCACATTCCATAATGTAATACACCTTGAATTAACAATTAGTATTAATTATGTTGGAAAATACTTTATTGGTTTTTTTATGCATTTGGCATATAATTGCTTCTGGACTTGTACTCACATCACATGTAGTCAAATCTCGTGACCTCTATCTGAGATCCACCTTGGTTTGCGTGCCTCTTCCACACTGACTCACGTGCATCAACTGAAATCTATCCCGTGCATGTATTGGTATGATCAAGAGCCACCTGCTCCATCCATACTACATGGATGACCTTTGGACCACTTTCTGCTGTCTCGACATAGAGACACCATGAGTGCCTCTTCGATTAGTTGACCATATTAGAGTTTATTTTAAGCTCTTTTCTGACTCCTAAAAGAATGAAAATATGGTTGAGCATAGCTACTTCCTTTCCCACTCGTTAAATTATGAAAAAAGGTGTCTACATTGTCTCGTTTATCTCCATTTGTAGACTATGTAAAGCATTAAATGAAAAGGACCACCTTGGCACGTTCAAGATAGGACTATTCCCCTTTGCATACTTTTATGCTTTCTCGGGAAGAGGGGCCAAAATTTACAAAAACTCTCACCATGGGTTGTCGTTAAGATCTTTTCCATCCTTCTCATCAATAAAATATCACTAAGCAAACTTGGTTTCATTCATGCTCGTAAAAGTGTCTAAATGATCATCTATTAGTATAGGTTTAATCTTTTTTAGCCTGATTAGACTACCAATAGTAAAGAAGTCTCTCATCCCCTATAGGATGGGCGAGCTCTCTTGTGTATAATTTTATCCTTTTTCAAGCATCGGATACTACCAATGAAAAAGATCCCCCATTGGAGTCTTCTTCATGCTTTCAGACTCTCTAAAAATGAAAGAACCAGTGAGCATTTACTTTTTCGGGATCACCAAAAATCCACGAGATCATACCACAACTGTGTCTTTAGACAGCACCCCACAGATAAAATTTTGGCAGCATTCCCACTTTGGGTCGCCTTTGCTGAGAGTACTCTGCAATGTGTCTTCCTTGGATCCCATCAACACCAAAAGTATCTACATTCCACAAGTATTTCCCATCTGCAGTGACATTCCTGGTATTACATCTATGATCCTTTTCCCATGAGTCAGTTTCATTTGCTTCCCGGTCTGTCCTGTCATCATACTCTGAACAAAGGAAGTTTGTGTCTACTACACTCCCTTTGCCCCTGTTCAAACTCCTTCCTTTAAACCCCCATTTATTTGATCAGTCCTCATATTGTATCACATCTTTGGGTTATCTCCCTCATGCTTTTGGTCAAGGAAACACTATTGCCTTGATCGGGGCAGGTCTCCCGCTATCGACTACCACACATGTATTCCATATGATAGACATGGAGGTCCCTATATCCTGGTTTCATTAACCTCACTAATGAGTTCCTTGGACCACTTAAGAGGAGTCCTTAGTGCCTCTCAGGATGAATGTTTCTCACATGCTCAACTCTAGCTACATCATCACACTGTTGAGATTCATATAGGGTATTGGTCCGTAAATTATTTGGTCGAAGACCCCACATGTCACCTAAATCTAGCACATTGATGACTCTATTTGATGGACCCCAATAGGTTCATGTCCCTTGTGATTTCTGGGTTGCATTGGAGACAGTTTTCAGAAGCCCTAGTAGTGCTTCTATATATATTTATGATTGATGCAACATACTCGTACCACAGAGACTCTAAATCTCTATCAGTAAACTATGTGTCATTCCAGATATAGCAGACCATCAGTCATGAAGTTATAGCATTCTATGAGAATTACATGGGTCCAATGTAGCAGTTATTCAGATCAGTATTGTATTTAGCCTCTCATTGAGGAAACCACTATTGTAACAATAGTTGTAAATGGTCGGCTCTTGTATTATAGAGCTTAGATCACATTATTATTTTGACATCGTTACGAGCATGGGGATGCCCACCTCATCCATATACATGTCACATATTAATTGTATCTCATGCATTGATGGAAACCATATTAAAACAAAAATCAAAAGCCACCATGCCCCACCCCAAGAAGCACCACCTCTCCCAAGAAAATCCTATGATGTTCATTAGCCATACGATGAGATATTGCCCTCACACATTAAGGGGCAATCTGTTAACCCAAAAAATTCCATAATGAGCTCTACATGACCTACACCACCTAAACACATCTATGTACGACCCTCATTTGACCCCATTTGACCCCCACACCCTCAAGGAGGTTTAAAAATATGAAAAAGGGCTTAAAAACTCCTAAAAGTATCCAAAATAGCTCTCATAGGGGTTAAAGGATCCAGAAAGGGGATAAAACCCCTCAAAGGAGCTTAAAACCCCCAACTGAGCTAAAGATTGAGAAAAAGGGGCTCAATCCCCAAACTGAGGCTTAAAACCCTAAAAATATTGAGAAAAAGTATAAATAAAGGGGTGGGGGTCACTCTCAAATGACTCCTTATATAGCATACCTCTTGTACCTAGATTACATTATGTGTGACAAAGGGGGAATTTTTTTTTTCATTCGTTGTTGCTACAAAATGAATCAATGATGTTAGTGGCATATTTTTCCATGGAATTATAGGGAAGTTTGTCCAATGCTACTAACCATGCAGCAAACAATATTTTCTGAAAATGCTACTAACCATGCAGTCAATACTAATTAAAATCGACCACTTGTTCCTTCCTACTATTTATTTTATTACAAGATACACTGTAGGTGAGGGCCTTCGATTAGAATTTTCTGCCTTTTACATAACATGAGATCGTACATAAATATTAACCATTGTAAAATTAATTTTTCTTTTGCATTTAAAACATTCATAGAAAAGTCACTCAGCCATTTACATCATAATAGATAAAGAGATCAACCAAGAACATCCAAGGACATAAAAAAATAATACACATCAAGGCACATAATACACCGATATATGTGGTTAACCCCAAACTTGGGGTTACATCCACCAAACTACCGCATCATATATTATTTTCCAAAAGCTGATTACAATCGGTCAACCACTATGTTGCCATATCTTCCTATTTACACTTAAGGACTCCCACTCATAGGGTTTTTCCTATATTCCTATTATTTGCTTCACATGAGCACTTTTAGCACAAGCTAAGAATCCACATTCATTAGTAAACCATGACTCCCAACTAGACTTCCCTACATGAGGAAATATATGCCTGCACATAATGAAATATATATATATATATATATATATATACACACACACACACACACAAATTAATTACCATACTATCTACACATAAGGTAAATAATTCTTCATCCCAGTAAGTTCGTTCTTAGTGGTATTGCCACCTATTACATCTAATAGGTTCCAATCTATAACCCACAAGCAGAGGTTATGGAATTTCGTGTCTGATATAGCCAAATTACATATCCAATCAGGATATGAAATAAACCCTATCTATAAATTTAGAACCAAGCCTAGTCTCTATTTAAACCCTGGAAATATGTCTATATATATGTATAAAAACACAACAAATTATTGAGTGAAGCCACAATACAACATTTGGAAGTGCCACATATACATAGGTTTTCCAAATCAAATATTATAATGTCGAGGTCAAGTTCAGCTCTGGTTTTTCTATCAAAAATTCAATAGTTGGATGACTCCAACACAGGCAACTGTCTAAATAACTCTAAGGGAAATATCAGATCTAACCCCCTTTTAAAATCAAAACATTTTCACTAATAATGCAGTGCGATTCTGGATTTGGCATTTTAAAGTAAAACGACTTCACTGAATATGCAGGTGATTCTAGTTCTGGAAAAATGATTTCTCTGAATATGCAAATTGCTTCTAGATATGGCGTTTTAAACAAAATGATTTCACTGAACATATAGATTGATAAGAGATATGGATATTGGTGTAACAAATATGCCCTATGTGTATGCATAGTTTTACACCCTCTTATCCACGATAGTATATCAATAAATTAAACAACCAAGGAATGGTAACTCCAATCAACTCAAAATGCAATGACACCTTCAACCTATCATACAGCGAGTAAGGGAGAGGCACAAGTTCAGAGCTAAAACAAAAGATAAATTGGCAAAAGGGTTTTTAAGATTTAGATCTAAACGTGTGATAAACCGACACAAGAAAACTCCCTCGGCTCACTCATAAGCAATAAAATCCAAAATGTCTGGTCACAACATAATGAGCCGAAGTAGAAATTAAAAAAATGCATTAAACAATTCCAGCCAAAAATGCACAAGGCATTAAGGAATGCGAGCAAACATAATGCTTTAACGCTACATGCAAAAATGCATTTAAACAATGCAGAACAAAAAATAGAGTAAACTTTAGGTATATAATACACCCAACAATTCGTCAAAAATTAGATTAAACTTCAGGTATATAATACACCCAGCAATTCGTTTACTTCGTACAGATTCCCTGAATGCATCAACTATAGGAGAAAACCCTTCACAAGATAGGCCAGAGAAGCACTTAGACAATGGAGACCAAAACACTAAAAGCTTATTTTATGATTTCAAAACTCCATAGCCTACATCCAACGCAGGTACAAAAAAAAGGGACTACCTTTCCCCGGTCTCTTCACAACAGTGTGTAATATGGATGTCTCATGACTCTTCTAATAAAACATGGCTAGCTATGGTAAATGTTATCCTTAGATATATTGACAAACATGCTTAATAATATTACACAGGTTCAGGTTGATATCAGGCTTGGAAGCTGATATAAAGGAGCGCTTTTCAGATTCCTCAGTGATGAATCCATCACATGAACAATACCAAAAAATGACTATAACGTACCCTGTAAACCTCACAGCCATTTTGCATGCAAAAGGGGTAAATGTTTTGTTTCACTATTTCTACAAATGAGTCAAACATGTTAGTGTCAAACATTTTTACATGGCCTAATCAAAAAATGAAATCTGTAAACCATACGCATCATAAAAAACAAGCACTTGATGATTCATATGCATCTTCCTTATCAGAAAATCAAATAGGCAAGTTACCCCCAAGTCATAAGAAGAATTGTCATACTCATTGATCTGCATGTCAAGAGGAATTATATGGTCATTCTTGTGGCGTCCCCCTATGAAGACAAGGATTTCTTTACCTTCAAAAGGATATAACCTATCCTTTCGATAAAATCAACCATGTTCCTGAAGCCTCATTAATTAGAGGAATTCATGAACTCTGGATTAAATCTTGCAGGTATTTTCCTCATTTGAAAACTTTACATGGGAAAACATTCCTCACAGTACTTTTCCTGTTACTAGTTCTGCATTTCATTGAATCATGTTCTGTGGTAAAAATATTCTTTCTATAGTAACAATATAATTTAACTCTCCTAGTCTATAAAACAAGGGAGTTTATTATGTGTTAATACTTAGATGCGAAATCCATTGAAAGTGTAAGGAATAGGTCTTCCCAGCGAAAAACCGATATCTATATCTATATCTATATCTATATATATATATATATGTATGTATGTATGTATGTATCATAAAAGCAGTACCATCAGTGTCAGCTCTCGCCACGGGAGGCCTTCTGGTCATTCATCAAATATATTTACATATACCTTTCTAAAAGGAACACAAAAATCACACCGGAGTATATATTTTATTATTTAAGACAAGTACCTATTCGGTTTTGTAGTTGGCCCTTTCATAGAAGGGTTTTTTTCGTATGCCATTTCACATACAGCAGAGAATTTTCACAAGAGTTCGTTGTAAAAGTAAACACATTGACTACATCACACACCTTCAAGATGAACAAGATCAAATAGATACATCAATAATCAGTGTCTCGCAAAGGCCTTCACTCAAAATATCTTAATGCATTTTCAAAGAATTATTATTCACAATTTCAATAGGTGTAGTCCATGTTATCAGATTTTCCCTTAAACCCAATTAGTGGATGGATGGAATCTTTATGATAGTTTCCAGGTATAAATAAAATTACCATGCTACAAAAAGAATATTCAGTATGCACACAAAGCAAAGCAGAAAGAAACAATTGCACAATTACACAGGAGACGCCGATGTACATGGTTCACCCAATCCATGGGTTACGTCTACCAAAACTGCCACAGCATGTGATTTTCTTTTTCTTTCAAAAGGGTTACATTCTGCAACATTTATCGTTGCCATCTTTTCTCCCAGAGAGAAAATTTCTTGTAATCTATGAACAAAAAAAGGAGATATCTTCCTCGCTAAAAATTTCATAGACTGTTACAACTGCTATAATTACTTGCAAGAAAGAGTACTTGGAAACACATGCTCTCATAAGGGTCACAACCCCTCGTTTACATAACCTAACTATGACCACCCATACCACTGAGTTATATCACTAAACAAGAAGGAGTATTGGGCAAAATCGCATGTTTGTAATGGTCTCAAATTATTCCCATGACAGTTCATATGCTTGCAAAATATAGGTAGACTAAAAAAAATAGTTCGATTCATTCACTGCCCCAATACCTAGACAAGGAGGACGACTGATCAGGTCGTAGTCTTATGCTTAGGGAATTACCATCCTTAACACTTATAAAAGTTAATACCAGGAGAACATGGAGGCTCATGTAAGTCAACATTTTTCCTGGACCAATTCCTGAGAGCATTCCACAGATAATTCCATATCGTAGCTCCCATGGAATTGCCAGAATGAGTTGAATGCACTTGATTGGAAATCAAAAAAAACTTCTATTTCAATGTAGAAAATAACAGAATGCTTCCGATATACGATGAGTAGAGATAAATTCAGTTTTCCCAAAAATATTCCACGTAAAGGAGAAAGGAAAGGTCCATAGAACTTTCAACCCTAGTCTGGATTCACATGCCCTTAACCAATAGCTTGGCAGAGCGATAAGTAACGATTTCCTTTAAAGAGACGCATAATCATGCTCCCCAATAACCTAGATCATAAAATTATCCAAGCAGGATGCCACATAGACAAGGAACTGTAGGTGTGGGACACCACCTTATCGAGGTTTTGCCTCTGAAATCTTCCAACAAGGTCAGGGTTCTAATATCCGAAAAGTCAAACCAGTGTACCAAAAACCCAAATTATGAATTTATTAAGGGAGAGAGGAAAGAGAGGAATCCATGGAATCTGAGCATAATCAAACCCAACTTTAGAATCAAGTATGATCGGGGGTTCTAAATGTCAAAGAAAAATCAAAGCGTAGTAGCTGAATCTCGTCGTAGGTCCCAGCCAAATGACGAGAGATGAAATCCAATCCAGGTGTACAACGTGATGTAATTGAACAAAACTCCATCTCCTTGTAAACCATGAAGGGGATAGAAAACAAGCTTTTCCAAAGCCTACAGGATTTATCTAAAGGAAATTCAAAAACTTACGTAGTAACACCACGTAGTTCCAGCCGCATTCCTCCATGCAGCGCAGCCATCCCACGGATCATGCAAGAGATATCCTCTAACTCCATTCCCCAAGTCGCAGAGGTTAGGCGCAGCCCCCTTTTCTCAAAAGCAATTTCACACATGCCACCAGGGTTTGGAATGGCTCCTTCCAATGCCATGGATGTGCGAAGGCCAATTTCCTGAGCCCCCCCTCCCCCTCTATAGACGCAGAGATCATCTCTTATACGGAAGATAACCTTCTCTACCCCAACTTGATAGTCGTTGGTGTAATAAATCCAGCTCCCCATCTTAGCTGCCTAAGAGCCAATTGACTCCATGATTCTCCAAGGTCTGACACAGTTTCCTGACCTCCTCATGTTATGGGATTAATTATTGGCATTACTCCTTATTAGAGGAGTAATTTATTTCCCGTTATTACAGGAGTAAATTCTTACGTTTCCTCTTCTTAAGGGAGTCGCGGTTATGATTCTTACCCCAAAAACAAGGATAATACCCTCAATTTAGCTAACGTGGTTTATGCCTTTCAATTAAAATAATGCGTGTAGATATATGTCTTTCTAAGAATNACATATTTCACATGCTTATGAAATAATTGTTCATCGTTGCATATAATATTTTATACATGAAATCCTTTCGCCATGTTGGTCTAATATTATATATAATACTCCCTATATATATAATATACATGTATTATATATCATACTTGCACTTTTCTTTACTACGGTTCTTTGCTAATATATAAGACATCTTTATATATAGCATGCATACCTTTTCCTTCCAATATACCTGGTTAAGGTGAGATGGAGGTAAGCACTAGAGCGCTTTAGGCTATTGTTGGTTTAAGGCGATTATGACCTAAAAATCTGTTTGATCAAGAGCTCCCTCAGATGCTCTTCTCCTCGAATTATCCCCTTTTATTATTTTTATTATTTATTTTAACCCCTTAACTCTTTTGTGTCGATGTTGAATTCAATGCAACTTCTTCTATCTTGACTTGATCATACTAGGTTACGTACCAAGTCGTGGTGTCTCAGTGAGGATAAGTTTTGGCAAAACATGTATCCAAGTAGGCACTGACTTAACTCAAAAACCTAGAATGTAAGTTAGTCCACTTAAGCTAACTTTGACCTAGGACTGTACTTAAATCCTTATGTTGTTGAAAGAAGACGTTCATTTATTCTTCCCACAGACCCATTCACTATTTTTTTATTTTTACCTTTCCTAGTGGATTCGGTTGTCTGTTGTTTGAGTCGTGTCCTGGTCTTGTGTCTCCCAGGTCCATAGCTTAGTAAATCACATCGCCTAACATATAGTGTTCTACTGGTGGGGCCTTGGCCTTGAGCTCCTCACCAGAGAACAAATACATTCAAAAGTTACAAAATATTTAGAGACAAAGAGGGGTGTTACATCCTCCCCCCTTAAGATAACACCATCCTCGGTGTTCGAGCATTTTTCTTTGAACAACTTTCATTTTCCTTTATTTTCTTCTTTTCATCTCTTCATTCTGAACCCTCGAGATCCTTTGGTAGTTCTCAAGTCCCCATCATTCAATACCTTCGATTACCTGCACAAGGTTCGGGTCTAGCAAAAATTTTCTTAGCAATTTATGTTCAAAATATAATTCAAATTAACATGATACAGAGTTCCCTTTTTCATTGTAAAAATATGCAATTTATGGGACACTATCTAGTTTCTTATGGTATCATAATACCCAATTGTTCTCATAATGTAATTTATTCAGCAATAATATAGTTACTACCCATTGGTTGTTTTTTTTTATTTTCCAACCCTTGGATAGTCATGTCATCCTCGACCTGAGGAAACATTCTTCACCTTACACATTCAGCAATGTAATAGTCTTTTGGAAAATTCATTTAACATGTTTCCACGTTATGTTTTCCAAACTCCCCTTGAGTTTCTTTTTCCTGTTCTGGTGTGGAATTACATTAATTCTGAGGTTACTCTCCTCAGTGACATCAAACAGTGTCCTGTCTTTCCAGATGTTCAAATTTTTGCCTAGGTCTTCTGCCACACCACATGCCTAACACCAATGTGCTCACGCGGCAATCACTTTCCTAACACCATTGTGCTACTTTAGCATGTATGCCTAACACCAGTGTGCTCACGTGAAAATTATTTTCCTAACACCATGGTGCTCCTGCAGCATGTATGCCTAACACCCGTGTGCTCACGCGACAATTATTTCCCTAATACCACGGTGCTCCCACAACATCCAAACATTTTTGTATAAATTTTAACCCTGATTATTGTAACGCACACTCCACAGTGCTTGCATGACTTTGTTGTAATTGTCCCGATGCATAATCAACTACATGTTCAGTCAAACATTCAAAAATGTCAATAATCAAATTATGAGAGTTTCATACTTTGCATCGATTTTTAATCATCATTCATGAGTTGCATATCCTCGTAAAAAAAAAAATTACTCCTTACCCCTTTTCTGAGTAATTTAGCGCAACATACATATGCAAGTGGAATATATACCATAATGTACATCGATGTGGCAATGGTCATAATCTTGGTGAAGCCTCCTTATCTATGGAAACACATATTTTCAATGGTCGGCTCCAACCGATAGTGTTCCTGGCATATCCTGCCATGTTAGCATGTAACAATATACAACATTCATCAACTCATTTATTTTTAACATCAATATATTTAGATAATCAAAGTCATATAAAATCTTAAAATAAATGCCAATCTCAACATTATCCAAGCAACAATAATGTTATCAAATTCTTAATGGTTTTAATCACAAGATTACCAACAAGATCCTTCAAGCTAGCACTAGAACCAATTCGAGGGCTCTTGCTAGAATCTACAAATAGACATGTGATAGCAATCCAACAATTAGTCTATTTGTCTACTATATCAATACCCAAAATGAAAGCACCATCCATGGCTAATCAAAACATAAGTTAGTTCAAGATCAAACTCAATTCCAAGCACAAGAACCGATTCTAGGACATTCACCATTAAGAACAATTATGAAGTGGGTACTTGTAACTATATATATATAAAAATTTCATTGTGTAACATCATTCACCAATATCCATAATAGCCCTAGCGAGGTCAACATGGATCAATAAGTACCTTTTCCATTCTATTTAAGGATTTTCAACGCTCAATCCAGCAATGTCCTGATTCATAAGGAGATATGGCTTGTCTTGTATTTATATTTGTTACTTTACTGAACAAGCAATAGGTTTTAAAGACACAGAACTTAAAAACCTCTATCAATGAATTTATAATGGATGGATGAAAGAGTTTGTCATTTTCATCCATCCACACTCTCCTTTCCCACGCAGTTTCCCTCTTTCCTCTTTTTCTTTTCCCACGCAGCTTCCCTCTTTCCTCTTTTCCTTTTTTTCCTCGGCTCAAGGATTTGAAGCCACCCTTAAATAAGGGTAAAAAATTCCCAACCCAACGGTTCTTTTCATAGCCATCATGATTTCCCCCCATCAATGGTTGTGAATCCAGTAGTTATAATAACTGCCGAATGTTAGTAGTCATACCAAAAAAAATTCAGGGATTTCAACATACTAAATGGCTGTGAATCCAGGTAATCTAAAAATGGCTGAAAATCAGAAATTGGGGAATGAATTAATGGTATCCAACATCGCCCATTAATTGGCTCATATAACATCCCCTTAAATAATTAATTCAAGCTAGCCATAAATAATGCTTTCACTAATTAAATGCTATAATCCAGGGAAGCTCAATTAGTGTTCATAAATTTCCTCCACTAATCAAGGCATAATGATATAACGAATTCCAACTCTGACGTACCTCTCATACCCCAATGTCATTATGTGTGAAAAAGGGGTAAAATAGTTTTGTTTTGCTGTTACTATAAGGGAGTAAGACATGTTAGTGACAGATTCCCTTTTTTCAAGACGTTAAATGGAACATGTCCAACCAAATTTGTTAATGTTAAAACTACACACATTTTGAAACAAGCATCCGACAATTTACATCCATCCTCATCATGTAACATCTCCAATGAGTAACACCAAGAGAAGATTTATTTATCTTACAAATTTTATAAATTTATTATCCTTAAAGGAAAACTCATACCTTCCATAAAGATAAAGTACGTTAAGCTCATAACATCAAATACTTTCAAAGCACATAAGATAAAATACAACAAGTGCATAAGATACAATATATCAAAGCATAAGATAAAATACCTCAAGCACGTAAGAGACCATTGTATGTGGTTCACCCAATCCCATGGGGTACATCCAAAAAATTTGTCACGTCATGTGACTTTTATTATAATTAAAGGTTACAATCCAAGACGTTAATATTGCCATACTTTCTTCTTATTTTTCTCATAAACTCTCTCACAGAGAGTGTTTCTAGAAGCTATTCAAATCTATAAGGATATTATGTAAGGTATTATATATCAAGGCATTATATATATCAACATCTTCATTCTTTTTGAGATCTATCTATATATATCAGTGCCTTTATTTCCTTTTAGATATATTAAACATTTTATATAACCTTATATATCAGAATCTCTATTTTCTTTTGGGATCTATCAATATGAGACATTATATATATAAACATCTTTATGATATATAAAATGTTATATATCATCATTTTTATTTTTCTGAAAGATTATATATAATATTTGGTATAAGAGATGATATATATATATATATTAGTGTCTTTATTTTCTTTTGAGATATATTAACCATTATATATAATGTTATATCACAATCTCCATTTTTATTTGGCATCTATCAAACGTTAAATATATGAGACATTATATATTATGATTTTTTTAATATACATATAAAACATTTATCTCACATTTAGATCACCCTTTTCATTTTTCTAAAATATTATATATAAAGCTGTACATATAATATTTCTTATCATACATTATATATATATCTTTGTCTTTATATCCTTTTAATCATTGAGACTCTCTATAGCATATTAATTTCATGTTATTCTAGTTACCCTTTTTAGCCATAATTATTATAAACTACTTTTACCTTTCCTGAGCCCTTTTATGACCTCACATTCCACTCAAAATACTTTCCTTCTTATATCTATCTCAATCCATTACACTTTTCCCTTCTTACAAAAATATAATGATCTTCACACCAAAACTCTGCTTCAATCTTTTTCAAAGCATGGTCTTAATTATACAATGCACAGTCCTACATTAAAAACAACACGAGTCATATGCATTCGATTCAGCCATGTGTTGAGTCATGTATGTAAAGAAAACCAAGTGCCCCAACGAAGTAACTCACGTTAAAGATGAACATGCTAAGTTTGGTGTTCATCGATTTTATAACTAGGATTGGTTTTGGTTTCGGTTTAGCTGGGCAAATTGATTCTGTTCGTAACCAGACATCCGTCAAAGGAAAATCATTAAAAACAAAGGGCATATTGAATCTATTCATACCAATTCAATTAGTGGAAGACAATCAAATAAAACAGTGGGAAAAATCACCCTTTCACACATCCTAAAAGAATTGAGATCTAAATATCTCAACCCAAGAAACAAGAACGCTTAATCGCCAAACAATATATGAAGGATAACCTCCCCTCATGTTGGAATACTACCAAGTCTGAAATAAAGTCAGAGGGATGGTTCACAATTTGCATTAAAAAAAAGGTAGATATAAGGATCTTATATCCCACAGATAACTCTTTAAGTGATATCAGAATTTAGACCAAAACAGAAAAAAAAATTGCAGCAAGCTTCTGTATGGATCCTACTACCCTTCTGTTTGATTCCACACGTTTCAACTAAAAGGGGAAAATGGACTTGGTCTTATTAATATACAACATTTTCACAATATGGATCAGCTCACGGCAGAAGATCAGGTTCTGTCAATCTTGAGCATTCCCCAAATGGGTCATCTCACAGCAAAATAAAGGACTCACACTAACCGTGTTCTATCACTATACAGTGTTACCAAAAAAATGGATCAGCTCATAATAAAACTAGGGTTAGAAAAAATGGGTCTGGTTCTATTCAGTTACAGCGATTTCTCAAATGGATCAACTCACAACAAAAGACAACAGTTCATATGGATCTGGTTCTTATAGCGATTCCACAAGATGGACCAGACTCATAATAATAATCTCATCTCAGGGTGTTTTTGCCGATTACACACTAACACAGAGATGCACAAAACATAAATTTTACCATGGCTATTTATACGAATATGGATCATGATAGATCTGATACTCAAGACTTATACCATAACAGTAAAAATATCTATGCATAGTTTAATTGCTTATATCTAACCTCTAGCTTCCTCTTCGTAGCAAAGTATACATACCTTTGAATGTTGCTACCAATGAACAATGCCTAATCGACATGAAGAATTCCTTCCAGGTAGAACCTGGAACTATTTCCCAGAAAATCCCAATTGATCTTTTCCAAGAAATTGAGAGTGTCTCTTTCGAAAGCATCCTTTTCCTTTTTAAGCATCGCAAGAAAAGATCCCTTCGTACTACGGAAATCGAAAGATCATCTGGATATTCAAGGAGCCGATTTCTTCTCTCCCCCTCTTGATGGATGCGTCGAGCTAAAACAAACCAGAATTTTTGGACTTCCCAAGGGAACTCAATGAATCATCCCCCCTTTCTTTCGCCAAGAGTCTTTCTTCCTCTCCAACTCAGATATCATCATCCTCCTCTTAAGCACAGAGATCCTTCCTCCCTCTCAAGTAGGAAAGTGTATAAATATCCCGAGACAAAAACCCTAACGCCTCTATCAATGCCTATGCATGCCCATAATTGCCTCCTCAATCGGTGTTGGCTTGTTCAGGGAAAATAAAATATGCTAGTTCAACGTCTCTCAATAGTTAATACAAATCGTCGGAAGTAATTAAATGTGTTCATAATTCTAATAACGGGTTTCCACCATCATTGCCTTTTCCCATAATAAAAAAAAATTGAATTATGAGTATATGATATGTCAATCGGTGACTAAATATCCTGTAACGGCTCCTAAACTCATGGCTATTACAGAGGATAGAATCATACTCCATTAATATGGGTATTCGTTCTATAACGGTTATCCATATGTAATAAGGTACATATATGTGTAAGTAATTGCCTCGGTTATATTATATATATATATATTTCTTTACGATATGGTGTTCCACTTCCATACTTATTATTATATAGTGTTGCCGTAAGCATAAAAACTATAACATGTTCCGCTTCTCTCACTATATTCTCTACTATTGCATATATCATTCCTTTGTTTATCCTATACATATATAGGTCTTTTAATTCTTTCGATTGTTTTCTCCTTGGTTCTTTCTTTAACTCAAGGTTACTAGGATTGAGTATTCCGCTATGGCGTCTTGAGTTGGGATAAGTTTTTTTTTTAATCCATGGTGGGTTTAGTTAGCCCTTTTTTAAGTTGTGTCATTGCATTATGTCTTCTAAGTATTTTCACTTCGGTGGTTAACTTTTATAGCTGCAAGGTTTTGTCTTGGTGGGGCCTTGGCCTTCAGCTCCTCACCCACACGAGTACAATAATATGCAAAATTACAACATATTCCGGGGCATATGAGAGGGATATTACACCAACTACGGTATGATGCACTGTTCATGTGACCATTCACACTCCATGCGAGGTCATACCTCATGTTTTCCATTATCTTATTTTTCATTTATGATTGCATCTCTATTATTAATATAGCATTTCTCATACATGAAATTCCTCGCGGAATACATGTATGTATATAGAATTTCTTTTTTCTATAACTTCCACTAATATCCACTAATATCTTTATATAGGAGGAATTAGTTTCATTATAAGTGCTACAATATTGTATGTGCGCTCTACATATATATAATATATGTACGTATGTGGTTTGCTTCACCATGTATATTCTACATACAATCTATATCACAAATATATATGTCTCCAACATATATATATTATTCTCCAATATTATATACATATGGCTCCACATATAGTACATAGATGTATGAGGCCCATCTTTATATGTAACATAATATATATATATATATATATATCCCCCAATTATATATATATATTATTTTCCATAGAATACATATATGTGTGTGAGGTTCGTCTCACCATTGTATGTAACATTATAATATAATGTAGGTAGGTAGGAGGTTTGCATTACCAAGAAATGTTGTAACATTATATGTTCAACATACAATATATATATCACAAATACATATATGCCTCCAACATATATATAATTCTACATTATTATGTATATAGGGTTTCATTATTACCTGTATGAGGTTTGTTTCACCCTATACCTTTCCATGATTATATGTAACTTTATATGTTCTACACACACACACACACACACACACACACATATATATATATATCCATTGGATATATATATAATATTCTTCATTATTATATATGTAATGTTCTATATATATGTATCTGATTTGGTTCACCATGTGATGTCCCATGATTATAGGTAACGTTACATGCTCTACAAATAATACGTATCTCAAATGTATATCCCCATCATACATGTAATGTTCTTCATTGTTATAATAATGTTAGAATGTCTCAAGTGCCCTTCATTAACTTGTAGTGGGAGTAACCTCACTATGGTGAGGGTTTTCCATTCCTCATGGACGCATTTATGATTCATTTCTATTTTTACGAGTCGTAGTCTCTCTTAGGTATTCAAGGTGGGAGGGGGATCTTACACCTTCACTCCCTATCATTATGTTTCCTGTGTAAGTTCCCTGAGACCATTTGACTCTCAATCCATTCACCCTTGCTCTCCTCCATTCCTCCCTTGAGCCATAGCTCCCCATTCCTAAGAGAGGTGCTCTCCCTAGCTAAGGCATGGTGGCCCATTCCAACGAGAAGGTATACTTGTCTTTTCATGTTTTTTCTTTGGTAGATTGTCGTTTTCTAACATTTTTTGTTTGTGGGTTTATTGCTTAACACTGTCTTGCAGGTCTTTTGGTTTCCTAATAGTTGTATGTAGAGTTGTGGACCTTATGTCCAGAGGGGTTTTTCATTTCATTTTCTGTTTATTTCTTTCTTTTCTTCCATTATCATAGGTCTTGTAACAGCTTTTGGGAGTCCAGATGACGCATTTAACACCTTATAGTAGGTCTTGTAACAGCTTTTGGGAGTCTAAATACATTATGTTTCATTATGGGACTTTGTTCTTAAGGAACACTAACAGAGGCCTAGGAAAGAGTAATAGGTGTTGTTTTAAGTTCAAGGTCTAGCACCCAAACTGTAAAGTAAAATGTGTGACAATAGTACAAAAGAAGGGTCATTTTAGATTCTCGGAATCATAGAATGGTATACAAGTGGTGTATTGACATTAATTCTCCTACGGACAAAGGGATTCAGGTAAATCCCCACCAGCTGCATATCAAGGAAATGCTTTAATGCTTGTTTGTCAAAAACTATTGTTTGCTGCACTTCTTTAAAAAAAAACAAAAAAAATGTTGTTTTGGTATTTGCTTAACTTGTCTTATGCACCACATATGAATGAAAAAGTACATTGTGTCGAATGGAAGTGTTAAAATTCATAAACACTAAAGTTTTACTAACAATTGTTGGTCACTAAAGACAATTGTGATGACTCGGCCTGCTCGACAGGTCAAATGAATTTTCGGTTGCAAAGGTGGCTAGACTAGACCCTCGATGCTCCTCCTACAGGTCTACATATCCAATAGCATATGAATTGATTCCTAAATGGACATAAAATTCAGGTAGAGTTAGGTGTTGTCTGGGAATTGCTATCAACTTGTCGTAAAATTAATAGCTCTTGGAATGATGATATAAGTGTATACAAATTGGCTTGAAATACTATCTTGTGAACTGTTATAAAGTAGAATGTGTATTTCTTATAATAAGTTCTGATTATATTTCATTAGCTACTAAATGAGTGCAAAGTGAATGCAGAACTTGAATGAAAAGTTGTGGTGAAGAGACTCAGGTTAAATGCAATCTTTCAAATGTTTTAATAACTGGCGTGCAAGTAAAGCCTAGGAATCAGGCTGTGCACATAGAGACTATTGATTTTTCTTATGTACTCACAAGGTATGACAACAAATCTTTAAATTCCTGAAAATGGATTTACTTACAAACTTGGGCTACAGTGCAGCTGAGGTAAGTAATAAAATGCATTGTGTTTAAATTCAATAAATTCCTTAGTGGTAGAAAAGAGTACGCTATTATAAAGACTCTTATTTGATGAAATGAAGTAAGACATGACTTATGATAAATGTTTGATGATAAACTCACCACCTATGGAGTGATTGTAGGCATGGAAAATTGTGGCCATGAGAAAGGAAAAAGCTCCAAGACTGTAATGAGTCAAGAATATTTGAGAGAGATATCATGTGTATAAAGTTGTCACCATGAGGGAGTGGTGATGGAGGTAGTGGTTGAAAGCTACCTTCTTTTCCCCTGGGCCAACGAGGGACCACTATGCATTTTGGGGACGCCCAGATGTAAGACATTTTGGTTAAGACTCGTTCCGCACACATAAGAGGACTATCACATGAGTGGGGGACTCTATGAATAGAATAACCTCTAGGCGCTGTGGGGGTGTGCAAGAACAGAGGCGCCTCAGCTTGGTGAAGCACCCTGAAGAGCACAAAAAGGAGATATGCCTATAGAGAGGTATAGGGTATCGTCCTTGTGTTGGGTGGCTTGAATCGGTACATGAAATACTATTAGCACTTGGAGTGCTGGGATGGAGGACATCTAGAGAAAAAAAAAAATGCTAGAAAGAGGTATGCACATTACAGGTAAACTTGTACCTATGTGGTATTATGTCTAATTTTGTCAAATAGAACTGACATGTGTATTGGACCCAGTATGGATTATGGAAACGGTATAGTGATGAATTTCTGAGATTATACATTCATTCAATCTCGATAATACTATATATGCATATGTATGATTATAAATGCAAGATGAGAACCAGAGAAAGAATGGAGACAAGGCTGGAAAAACAGGAAACACCGAGGACGGTGTTAACTCTAAGGGGGCGAGGATGTAAAATCCCCTCACAACCCCCATCCATAAATGCAAAAATTAATAATAAAAGATGAATGAAGACTTGGGAATTGAAGGTATAATACCAATTTCCTTAAGACCTAAGTGCTTAGATTTTCTTACTCTGAGTCATTATGGAAAATTCATAACTAAAACCAAATTGAGGCGTATAGAGAAAAGGAGTCCTCCCTAAAAGTTATACTAGAAGAAAATTAAGCTTGCTCTTGGAAAAATCTGTATTATGGTCATGTCGCCAACATTACTATCTAAGAAAGTAATTTCCGCTTAGGGAGGTGACTTACTTTTATAAGTAAAACCACAAACTACACCTTAGATACGATAATACATGCACAAATTCTCACAAGAAATTACCACTTGAAGCATGCAAAGGTACATATATAAATATATATATGTATTTATAATCATTGTATCATGATCTATTTATCCTATGATAAGGAAATGATTTGATTAATCATACATAAGGCTATATTCAACCAACTCTAAATTTGTTTTGCACATAGAACTACCAAGATATATAATTATATCAAGGGATAATTGCAAATGGTAGTAAAGAATTCAAGTCGTTGTTTGAAAAAAAAAAGAGTTAATGATAATGTAATGATAATTTAAAAGAAACACATTACTTATCTACTTAAATCAAATATTAAAAAAATACAATGGAAAATATCCCTACGGTAAATGCAAATATGAAACACATGACTTAACTAATCGAGATGGATCGCACATCTAGAGGAGATCGCCAAAAGAATCAGACTATGTCTTGATTAAATTTCATGTTTTGACTATGACTGGGATCATAAAATGAATAAATAATTGAGGAAACAATAGGCTAAGTTGTTGGAAAAGATTTAATGATAATTTAAAATGTCATTTGTCTTTTAATAAAGATGTCAAAATTTGTTAATTTCCATTACTATTAATTAATTACTTATCCATTTATATGTTCCATATTCTCGAATGAAATCCAAGAAGGTTCATCCTCCTTGCTTTTTCTTCATTGTATATGTTCAATGAAGAAAAGGATTTCCCTTACCATAGCAGAAAATTCCACTATGGCACTGCTATCTTTGCTTACAATGCGCCCTTATATTATGATTCTTTTTCCAATGGGATATTATTCCACATTCAACAAATAACAAATATTAATCGTTGTTTATATATTCGAATGGTTTCCCATGATATCAAGGAACAAAGGAAACATGATACCTCTTGTGAGCTTGGCGCTTGGGCTTCATTGGCAATATTTGCTTGGTAGTTGTTGACGTGTTAAGTATGTGTTCCCCATTGACCATCACCTCTCTGTGTTGGCTATCCTTGTGCCAAATAGAACTTTTATAAACTTATGATTTTAATTTCTAATAAAAATATGCTTTCATCCCAAACGAAGTCATATTTTTATTAAAAAGGGTAGTCTCTCATTAATTTGAGGGGGCGCCTCAGACTTTTAGGGAAATTGCTGGTTTTACGGTAGGAAGGTAGGCATGCATTCTTTCTAGCAGTAGAAACAAATTTTAAAAAGGGGAAAGTTGGCTGCATTTTTATTGGACCATGACAGAAAAATCCTGCCACTTGTCCTTCCGTTTTCTCCTATGTAAAGGGGGGGGCCGAGATGCCGACTGGGGGGAGGCATGCATTCCAGTTTGGAGTTCTGCAAATCTTGTTGGTTATTGTGTGAACCTTTGTTTCTTTTTCTTTTGGTGGATGTATCTCTGTTGTGCAATCATGGTGTGAATTTTTATTTGTGTTAAAGCTTTGTGGGTTTCTTACTGTTATGCCCACGATCTCAGATTTAGTGAATGCACGGTTGCCTGGCTTTTATTTCTGTTAAAACTCTATATGTGGCTTACCCCCTATGCCATGATCTTAGATTTAGTGCATGAAACGGTTGCCTGGATTTTATTTCTATTAAAATTATGTAGATTGCTTAACCCTCTATGCCTACGATCTCAGATCGAGTAGATGCAGCGATGGCATGTTTTTTTCTGTGGTGTTAAAACTCTGTGTGTGGCTTTATTCCTATGCCCACGATTTCATATCTGGAAGATGCATGATAGCGTGATTTTAGGTTTTGTTAAACTCTTTACTTTTTATGCCCAATATTTCGGAGAAGTTGATCTGGCAGATGCAGGATAGAGTGAGCTTAGGTTCTGATAAAACTCTTTACTTGTTTATGCCCACGATTTCATAGAAATCGATCTAGCAGATGTAGGATAGCGGGAGTTTATGTTATTGTTAAGTATTTTTACTGTTATGCCCATGTTTTCAAAGGAAACCGATCTGGAAAATACAGGATAGCGTGAGCATGTTTTCGTTAAAACTTTTTACTGTTTTTGTTAAGTCGTTTTATTTTTATGCCCATGTTCTTAGAGGAAATCGATCTGGCAAATACAGGATAGCGTGAGCATATGTTTTTGTTAAAACTTTTACTTTTATGCCCATGATTTCAGATAAAATCGATCCGGTAGCTTGGATTTATGCTTTGTTAAAGAACTCTGTTTTTTCTCCTTTTGTGTTTGCCGAGGTCTGATTTTCGAGGTTGAGTAGAGCTACAATGAAGGTTATAAAGATGCATTCTATTTTAAATGCTTTAGCATTGTACAAAACTAATTTTTGTAGATGTTCAAATCAATTAACACATACTATGAAGTTTGAAATAATTTAGATCAATATTGAATCTAGAAGTGAGCAGATGTGAAATTTGTAGGAAATTGCTGTTAGATTTAATATGAATTTCAGTGAATGCCTTTGATTTCATTTTGTGGAACAAATCTGATAAGTCTGCATTTTTAGATATGAATACCCCCGGCCACATCAGTTTCTATGCTTTGTCATCAGAAAAATTTAGGTCATTACTAGACTTGATTTATTTTAGATTGTGAGAGCTGCTGAAATTTAAATTGTAATCAATTGGATCTAGAAGTTAGTAGATGCTGATTTAGAGTGTAGTTTAAGCTTCCATGTTTTGTTGTCTCAAAGTTTGGGTCATTATGTGATTTGGTGCCATATTAATTGCCAAAGTTTGTTAAATTTTACTGGGTATTTTGATGATTGGTTTCATGTAAAGATCTATTGATTCTGGAATCATGGAGAAAACAACATGATGTTATAGAGCCTAAGTTGTATTTTTATTCCAAATACTAACTCGTGGTGTTTTGCCGCGAGCTCATTCGTGGATAATAAATAACTGGTACAGTTGGATATGCTAGCTGGTTATGCAGAGCCGGGCTACGAGCATCCGTCTTTGCACCTTGACACAATTGATACAACACTAAGCATATTTGAGAACACAAATTTAACTCAAGTTATCATGGATGCCAAACATGAGATTTTCATTTTGAAACCGTTATCCTTAAAAGGAACTCAATATATATGGTTCATGATCTCTTTTTTTTACTCATGATTATGTGAATGGATATTGTAGGTAATAATGGGGGTCACAAGGGTGCATAAACTAGTAAGGATGGGCAAATCATACTTCCTCTACTCATTGAAGTACCTTAGATTCCTATAAAGGAATTGAAAGAAGCAAGAGATAACTTTGGTCCAAAATCATTGATTGGGGAGGCTTCCTATGGTCAGGTCATACTGCAGCCATTAAGAATCTTGACATAAGCAAGCAACTTGATCAAGAATTCCTTGCACATGTAAGAAATTCTAATGTTAAACTTAAAGGCTTTTATTTTAAGCTCACCTGTTTTGTTGTTCCTTTTAATTCTAATATGTCAACAAATAAATATTAAGCCCATATATCTACTTTTACTTGGTCACATGGCTTTTGTAATATTATTTTAAATATGCTTGTAGGTGTCCATGGTCTCAATATTAAAAAATGAAAATGTATTGGAACTTGTTGGATATTGTGTTGAGGGAAGCCTTTGTGTGCTTGCATATGAGTTTGCAACAATGGGATCATTGCATGATATTCTTAATGGTATGTGGGAAAATGCCACACAGGTTTGTGGTGGTATTATTATTTATTGCATGCATGCATTTTGTAGGGTCAATGGATAGTTTTCAATTTACAATCTTGCTAAATATTTTTTTTCAATACCCTAGCTGGAAATAATAAATATACTATATGAAGAAATTTCTGTTTAATGAAAGTCTAGTTTTTCAGTTATGTTCTGATATGTAATCAATAAAATCTGAGTAACCAAGTGCTCACAGGTTTGTCAATCATTTAAACTTTAAAAAGGTAGAGGGTGTGATGACTCCAATGTCACTTACGCTGATATGTGAAAACTTGAAAAGTAATCGAAGAGTAGAAACATAATTTTAGATTGGGTAGCTCACTTTAGATTGAGGTAAAAATATCAATATGAACTAAATCTCTATTAGTTATAACTTATAGGCATTGAATTAAGGTTTGGATGGGGAATCGTTCCAGATGAGGATAATTTATGATCAGATCAACAAGAATATTGATGTATGATTTGTTCTAGATGTTCAGAATGAAAATGGTTTACCTAAATATTATCTAAGCCTTTTCAAGCTAACATTTCATGCTTCTGATTGAAGTTTCAATATTAAATTATTGGGCTAAAAATTGAAATTAAATCTACCTTTAATACATTATTTCCTTGACAATAAAATCAATTCAATTATATTATGCATTTTGCTCTATTGCAATGTATTTTATACTAGTGATAGTGTACACAGGTGGCTAGTCTTGGCCTTATTTGTGAGAAATATGATGATGAATCTGCATAGACTTGTTAGGATTTTGAAGGAAAAAAGTGGAATTAACTTGGCGTACAAACCTATGCATGTTTATATTTACACAAATAATCTTGTTATTTTGTTTCAACACATTCTATGCAAAGCCTTTCTTATCTTAAAATTACTTTTTTTTTTTTCGTTTTAAGGGGTGAGGGGTGGAGCTAGGCAAGGCTATTCATTTCTTACGTTCTCTTAGATGTAGAGTTGAAGTAATGGAGATCAATGTGAGAAGGTTAGATATTAAATCTTGTATTTTTTCCATTATGATTGATCTTCTTCTCATTGTACATGTTGGTAGGGCTTTATCCTCTAAAATGCTTATTAACCAATGTATTACTGTTTAAACTTCTCAAGACAATTCTTCAAAGAGAAAATTTGAAAATGAAATGGGTGAGTGGAATAAATCTACATGGATATTAATTACATAGTCCCTTTGATATACATTTCCTTGAATTTGTCAGATTCTGATCGTGCAAAAACACCATTGCAAAGAAGTTGGATGGAAGGAAACTGCATATTCTTGTTGGTCTCTTCATTTCAAGAATATTCTACAAAGATTACTATAAGTACTCAATTGTTCTATCTTTTGTGGAACATTAATCAGCCATACAATATTTTGTGTTTTTATTAGAATATATTGAACTTTTTAAAAAACACCAATTTTACAAGGCAATGGGAATAATCTGGGAACGACTCGCAACCGTCTGATATGCATTAAGGTATATAATATTTGCATCCATGCATAAATAAGGTGAAATATTGATTCTGTTTTTAGTTAGATGAAGATGTAGAACATGTAACTTTTTCAAGATTCCACTAGGGTTCTAGTAGCTTAGGACACGTTTAAGGAATATGAAGGTTGCTTGGCTGTGTATAAAAGTTGTGGTAAAGGTTACTGAGATCATGCATACTAGGAATCTACAGATGTATAAAACATTTTATTTGTGCTAGGAGTTGTGATTCATAATTTGTGAACTTTTCTTATTTAACAAGTCCAAATGTGGCAATTTGACAATAACTAGTCTCGAGACTAAAGACAACATAATTCCTATTGCCATTTTCAATTGATCAGACATATATAATGTAATGTGTCTATGATTGTAGAGAATGATAGGGTTGTAGTAGAGAGTAATATTGAAAGTACTTCAGCTTCATCCCTATTGGATTCTATTTGCTGAACACTTCGAAGTGGGAGAACAGTAAATCGTTTCACTAGATGGGTTGATGATAGTCAACAACTTAGAGGAATGAGTAGCACTACAATAGAATTAGGAATTGAGGTAATTTTGTTTCTCAGTTATAGAGGTCTCAACCAATTGATGACACTCGATCATATTAGGCCCATGATACCACCCGATCATAGGAAAAGAAGTGATGTTACTGCCTCACAAGTTGTAGATGTTGGTACTGTAATTATAGAAACTTTACAATCATATGAAAATGATATACAAAGAACCAAGGAATGGAATCAATACCATGTTGAAGATAATGCAATCTATCATCCTTTGTCGACCATTAGATACTCAAAGTTGTGCATTAATCCTTTTTACTATTATAGAGGACTCTGTAATTTAGGTTCCCAAATTCTTAAAGGGTTCTAGCTCAATGAAAGAGCATATACCTTACAAGAAGGAGGTTGGTGGTTCGATTCCTCCATGTCGTGATGATATTATAATATCAGTTAGATACTAGAAACCACTAAATTAGTGACCAAAACATGAGAGATGCAAAACTAGGCATTAAAAAGGATGCAACACATGGTGCTAATGATGAACCAAACATGGCGTTGATATGGTAGCAAAATAAGATGTTACTTTGGATGCAAAACATGGTGCTACATAGGAAGAAAAATTTGGTGCAACAATAGAAGAAATATTTGGGGTCATTTTGGTAGCAAAAACCGATGTAAAAATTGGTGGAAATTTGGAAGCAACAACTGGCACATGTTTGGAAGTAAAACATGGTGCAAAATGAGATGCTGAAGTGGTAGAAAAAATGGATGCAATATTGGATGCTAATTTGTATGCTAACATGGTGCTATTAAGGATGCAAATATGGCACTAATGGGGGTGTCATTTAAGAAGTAAAAGTGGACACTCGCTAGGAACAAAAGTAGGACGTTATTTAGGAAGCAAACCTTGATGTTGTTTAGGAAGCAAAGTTTGATTCTATTCTAGAAGAAAACCTTGACATTGTTTAGGAAGAAAATTTGGATGCTACTCTGGAGCAAAAAAAGAGACGCTATTTTGGACATCATAAAGGATTCTATTTAGGACACAAAAACAGACGTTTTTTGAGACACTTTAAGTTTTTTCCATGATGCGTCTCATTTAGGGACACTAAATGGTACGCTAATTGCAGGATTTGTTGTGGTGAAAGACTCCTCTCATCTCTAGGCCTACCCCTATTCTTCCAATAGAATTTGGGTAAAGGCCACCAAAACCACAACCAATACCATTTACATGATCGCTAACACCAGTTGACCTTTTGTCTCATCAACTATGGAAGATCCACTTGATCTATCTTAGTACCACTTACGTGATGATGGAGAGATTTGTAATACTGCCTTTGGTTTTATGCCATTCCATTTAAACCAAAGTGTGGAATCAGTTATTCCCATGAAATACCACATTCTGTCACCCCGCCTTACAAACGAACTTCGTCTTGGCAAGGGGGCATACCTCTTCACCATCTCAGATGGTCACCTCTTGAAGAACCATGTAATGGGCTCTACCTCAAGAGATTCTATGCCTGATACCACCACTATGAGTCCCTTAAAGCATAGTTTTTTTCTTTTTTAGAAGCCCCAGCTATGCTTTTTATATATATTTATGATTGATGTAGTATAATTGTACCACAAAGACTCTCACTCTCTGTCAGTAAACTATGTGTCATTCCAGATCTAGCAGACCATCAGTCATGAAGATATAGCGTTCCATGAGAATGCCATAGGTCCAATGTAGTAGTTATTCAGAACAATATTATATTTATCCTCTCATTGAGGCAACCACTATTGTAACAACAATTGTACATGACCAGCTCTTGTATTATAGAGCTTAAATCACATTATCCTTTTGACATCTTTACGAGCATGGAGATGCCTGCCTCGTCCATATACATGTCACACATTAGGTAGCTCTAATAGGGGCTAAAGCCTCCAAAAAGGGTCTAAAACCCCTCAAAGTAGATTAAAACCCCCAAAAAAGCTAAATATTGAGTGAAAGGGGATAAATCCCCAACCCGAGGCTTAAAACCCTAAAAATCTTGAGAAAAAATATAAATAAAGGGCTTGGGGTCACTCTCAAATGACTCCTTCACTCCATATCATTATGCTACCTATGTGAGTGCCTTGAGACCATTTGACTCTCAATCCATTCACCCTCCCTCTCCTCCATTCCTCCCTTGAGCCATAGCTCCCCATTCCTAAGAGAGGTGCTCTCCCAAGCTAGGGCATGGTGGCCCATTCCAACCAGAAGGTATACTTGTATTTTCATGTTTTTTCTTTGGTAGATTGTAGTTTTCTAACATTTTTTGTTTGTGGGTTTATTTCTTAACACTGTCTTGCAGGTTTCCATTGATTACTTGCACGTCTTTTGGTTTCCTAATAGTTGTATGCAGAGTTATGGAGCTTATGTGCAGAGGGGTTTTTCATTTTGTTTTATGTTTATTTTTTTCTTTTCTTCTATTCTCATAGGAACCCTACCCTTTTGTCCTATAGTTGGAAGGGATCCATTCCTGGTCTGTATCTAGGGTGAAAAACCTACTACAATGGTCTTGAATCATAGCTTGTTTTTTTTTCACAATAGGGAGCAAAGGCCTTGGTATTTTTTTTGTGGGCTCTTCCTACATATTAGTTTGTTCAGAGCTCACTTGAACCTTTTGTTTCTTAAGCTACCTTCCAGTTGTATCTGTATGAGTTTGCATATGGGAACTGATTTTTTCAAGAATCCTCTTGAATTATACCCCTTTTCGCAATGTGTCTTCCATTGAACCAGGATGAGGAATGGATGGGCCATCAAGTATACCTTTACCTTTGTCATTGGGTTGAGAAATAATGGCAGTAGCAAAGCTTGCTTCCTGTTCTCTGCCTTCCTTTTATTTTTCCTCCTTCTAAATATTTTTTTTTATCTTAAGTTTATCTTTCCTTTCATGGAGAGTTCTTATCATAAGATCCTTCTGGTACTTGTACAAATGAGACTTGACATTCAGATCAATTGTCTTTTTCATGGCTTCCTGAAAATATATGGCTTCTCAGAACATGGAATCACATGGTCATTTCAATGAACGTAATGCAATATAACATGCTCATGTGTAAAGAGGTTTTCCAAATAAGACAATGGGTCATGCATTCTCTTGGATTCCTCTCCCAAGTTCATAATAGAAATTTCATTACCCAATAGATTTGTGTGGCCGGTTTTATGTAGCACAAGAGAGTCGAGAGAAACAAGAAATTTGGTCCAAGCCCTTTTCTTGTTCTTAGTCAACTTGGGAAAAACCCCGTCGATGACAGTTTGATAGAAAAATTCCTATAGCACAATGTGGTTGGGAACTATCTTGGGAAGCAGGTGAACTGTATTTCTACCCCAAATATTTATGTAATAGAAATATTCTCGTATGTACTAGTCACCAAATAATGAAATTAATTCCCTAGAACCTTTAGATAATGCGGGAGCATCAAACTTGAAAAATTTAAAATACATTGACTTGATAAATAGGTCACAAAGCTCATAAACCTGAGGGATGAATTTATCTTCCCACATATTGGATAAATAGATATTTACAGGTGGACATTCCTCTTTCTGAAACTAATTTAAATTCAGGAAAGGAGAATACACACATAATGCATCCATAAAAAACCTAGACATATAAAAGTTTGGATTCATGCTGGATGAGGTTTTCTGATACTTCTAAATTTCGTCTCGCAAATTGCAGAACACAATTTTCACCCAATTGAATGAATCACCTGTAAGTAAAATATTGTGTTCCATAGGAAACCACTGTCTTTGAACGAGGAAAAATTTGGTAACCCATATAATGGAAAAATAATGGCTTCCAATAATGCAAAAGGTTCTTTGAACCAGGAAATTGGATATGCCAAAATTGAGGCACGAATGACTAATGTTGGATCTTCCAACCAGGATTTGACTACCTCTTCGTAAATGAACCTAGAGAGAGATTCATTAAAACAATTTGACGTGAGAAGTTATTTGGGTGGCCCCAAAGCATAATCCCTAGAAATACATCACAATGGAAAGAATCAGCAAGTGTATTCTCTATGTCATGAAAGGTGTGCCCCTTAGGGTCAGCATGGTCCAATACCCACTTGATAGGATCTATATAGGGAATGAAAAGAGGCTTGGAAGCAATGCAATGAATATGAGAACTACAAATATCGGCAAAAGCAGGCTAGTTGTGGGTAACAGAGGAAAGATCATCATTGTAAAAAAAAGAGTGAATTTTGAACCAGTCTAGATATAGGGTATTAGATACGCACCCACTAGTGTTAGTAAAAACACCGATGTTGGGGTATTTTTTATTCTGCTCTTGAAGTGATTTTTTGGACTTGGAGTTCCTAGACGTTGTGGGTGCCTTTTTTTATTGGATCTTGGAAACCATGTCTGATAATGATGTGAGTTCAAACATAATAGGAAAAATGGTTAGGAGATGAAAATGTTCACAATACTGCAAATTCATGCGCCGGGACAAAGAGAAAATGCACAATAAAAAACCCAAGCACAGTGAAAAAGAATAGGTAAAAATGGTAAAACAACACTCGTAACTTTGAACTTTAAAAACCCAAAACCAAACGGGTAAAAGAACCTTGGCTATATATTTTGTATGCATGGGAGACTGAGATCTAGGCAGTGAAACAATATACATGATTTGAAAAGATTCACTTTTCATTGTCTCTCACATATGACTTTTGAAAATCGAGAATCGAGAATTGAGAAATGAACAATCAATCTAGAAATCATGTGGGGTTTCTGTTTTCTGAAAGGAAAAGTTAGAAGTCAGAAAGGAGAATAGTATTATAAATTAAAATGATGTTACCAAAATACGATATCTGAAATGTCAGAAATCAGAAATCGGGAACTAACCAAATAATCTTAATGAAATCAGAGTTTCCAGTTTCCAATATCCAAAAATAAAAAAATGAATTGTTCTTTATTTTAAAGGATAAGGTTTCCAAGATTCGAAATGTCGAAAATTGAAAATCATGAAACAGACTTCAACTTACCTCTAAAAAAAGGATTTCTTTGTTTCGATTTCAGAAAGCAGGGATCAAAAACTCTAAAAAGTTTGAAAATAAGTAAAAATGTCCCGAAATAAAAAAAAAAAAAATCCAAAAAAACAAGGTTTACTTAAGGAATTTATTCAATCCACACAAAATAACAAAGAACTTACAACTTCATAACTTCCCTCAGTGAACTATGCCTATAAAACTAGTCAATGGCAGGGCCTATTTTGATGACTCAAAATAAGGATCTCTTGCAGGAAGCAACAAGGCCTTATTGTCGTGATTGATTTGGAAAGAGAGCTATAAGGCCTCTATAAAAATATATTGAGTGCTATTAATTTCTACCAATGTTGTGAGGGTTTTGCTTCTAACTTGATTTTATAGTTTGTTTTTTTTGGAATATTGTACTGTGGCCATGAGGCCCTTTTCCTATTGCATTTGTTTCTTGAAAAGGGCCATAGAGCCACTTGTCAAATAATTTATTATTATTTAACTTTAATAGAAAAATTTATGGAATGTAGCCCGCGAGGCATTTATATTTATGGTCTTGGATATTATTTTGATTTTTACATAGTCATTTTCCTTAGAAAGATAGTTAGCAGGTTTGGGGAAAAAATATTATAAAGGAGAAATTAAATATTTTTAGATCCAAAGGCTACCACCCTGTCATTCTTGTTTTATAAAGAAAAAGGGTCATAAGTCCATTGTCAACGATAGTTTCTAGTAAAGGCTTTAGTATTTTTGGAAAGACCAGTGAGGGTGTTCACATTTTTAGATTAG
Organism: Pseudotsuga menziesii; assembly: GCA_001517045.1. Taxonomy (NCBI): domain Eukaryota; kingdom Viridiplantae; phylum Streptophyta; class Pinopsida; order Pinales; family Pinaceae; genus Pseudotsuga; species Pseudotsuga menziesii. The sequence continues at coordinate 212,163 of LPNX010926896.1, forward strand.
AAACTTATCTTAAGTTTACAGTTTGTATTTAAAGAAAAATAGCGTGGTTGTGAGGCCTTTACCCTACCAGATTTAGTTTAAGAGAAATTTGTAAGGCCATTAGTCTGTCTTGATAAATACCATATACTTCCTATTCGTAAATATTTAAGTTATTAAAAAATACAATGTTATTGTGAAAATAATTAATCCCTAAGGTTGTCACTTCTTTGTTATGCAATGATAACATTCGAGATGATAATTCCAAAATGGTTTATAGCCTATCGCTTCATCCTGTCGATAATATCAATTTGGTATTCAATAATTTATGGTTTTGCATGAATCTCACCATGTTTCCTCAATAATAAAAATTCTTGTAGTGAGATCTGAAACCTAGCTCAATTATTAATATTATTTAGTGATTTTTGTATCTATTGTATCTCAGGTTTTGGATCTGAACAAGATGGTTTACTTAAATATTCCATCTTCAAGTTAATAAGTTTAACCTGCGTATAAACATGTATACTATGTGTATTTTATTACACACTTAAACCTTGAGTATGTTTAGCATCAATATTGTTTTTGTTTAAACTAAGAACTATTTAGTTAGCTTATGAAATCTGTACAAGTTTTATCCTTATTAGGTTTTAATAGTTTTATATATATATACATATATGTTTATTTGTATGAATCTACAACTAGATATATATTTTATAGTAACCTCTGTAATAGGGTTTTATAAAGTTTCCAGAAAAATAGTGAATTAAGATAACTAAGATAGAGCAATATGATTAATATAACAAGAGAAGGAAAAGAAACATCATCAAGCTAAAACTAATATAACATAAATACTTAGATTACTAAGCCTTAAACCTTCATTTCTTTTACTAATTGCAGGTTTCTCCTTTTAAAATAATAAATACTCACTTCCAAATAGAAAATATGGATCATAGATAATTACCACAATTTATTATTAAATTGTGCAGCTACTTAGAATTGATATAAATTAGAAATAAAGCCATAGAATTAAATCACAAGTGCATAAAAAGAATTATAAAGTGGATAAGTTTGCAGAAGGGGACAAACACCCAAAGGAGACTATTCCACCCAACCTTCTCCTAAAGTAGCAAATATTACTTGGTTAGGACCCCTGAGCCTATTCACTAAACCACTAGGATGAACAACACTAGATAAAATCCCACACAACAACTTGCTACAGCTTAGCACTCAGTAGCATACTTAACTCGACAATTTCACTTTAGCTATCCCCTCATCAAATTCCTTTTCTGCATGACTTTTCAGTTTGCAGCAATCACAAGGTACGTTCACTTGAAACATAATGAGTAGTGAGCCTCCTCCTCAACTTGATGGTATTTACAATATTTCCTAGGTATTTGGGTAAGTTTTGGAATTAAATGAGACACCAACTCAGTTCCCCCTCTGAGGGAACATGAGCACAATATTAGGGATTATGCTTCCTACAACAACTAGAAAGTGAAATGCTAGTACTGCCACTTGTAAAACATCCTTCTAAAACTACTCAGTCCCCCTAGTGGGTCAGTGAACACTCATTTAATAGTCTCCCTTGGATAGGTGTCTCTTCTATGTAATTGTTAAAATAAATCATTCTTCAATTACAGTCATCCTTCACCAAATTGGTCATAAAACCTTACAATAAATTTAACATAGTTTTTTTTAAATAAATAATAAATATTGATTTTTCAGTTCTAGGTGTGTTACAAAAATGAAGGAAAAACTAAATTACATGCCACTAATAAAATGTATTTTTTATTGAGTAGTTTATTATTAGATGTAAATTTATTTAAACTTTAATGTAAAGACATTTCTTTCATACTAAACAATAAACCATAAAAATCACATGTTGTTTGTTTAAAAAATATAAATGTCTAATGAATATAATAACACATGGAAGAATAAGAAAATGCTAAATGATGTAAGAAAAGGTCAACTATTAAACTATTCATAGTCTATATAAAAAAAATTCCTTCAAATTCCAGAATGGAGGAATGAATTATCCCAAATCTATGAGATTATGTTGCTCTTTCAAAAATGGGGTGTATCTTTGAGATCATGTTGCTCTTTCACCATTAGCTCTAAAAAGAAAACATATTCCAAAAATATTGAGTGGAAATAAAACCAAAAGCCATACATATGTGTAGTTTTTCGATGACTTATTTTAAGGGCTTGAATAGTTATGTGGAGCCTTTTACATAACCATGGCGTCATGCTTAAAATAATGAGAGAGAAGGAAAACAAACCTAGAGCCATACATACTTGTAACTCAAGTAAATCAATGTTGGTATAAAACTCTTTGGCTTGCAAACACCACATATGCATAGAAGACACCAAAATGATTAATGAAATTGATCACTACATAAAAAGACCTTTCTTGGAGGCCATTAAGATAGAAAAAACCTTAATAACTTCTAACTAGGATGATGGTTGGAACCTTAGTCGGTCATTGGTTCCTACCATCAAGATAGAAAGGAAAAAAATCAGTAATAATCGTTAATTAGATTACAAAATCAACATACTATAATTGAATATAATTTTAATAATCAAATCAACCCTAAAATATTAATTTATCGACCACTTTTTATTTATTCAATAAATTTTTTTTTTAATAATTTAATTAATGTTTTAGTTATAAAAAAATAGTTTTTTGTGTCCTCTCATCTTTTCTTGAAGTTGAAATCACCAAATTAGGAGTTTTTTTCTGTTCTTGAATATATACTATTAATATACCTCGAGTGAACATGATTCTCTCAAGATTTTTTTGGATCTCTTCTCTTGACAATCGGCTACACTATTTAGTATGAAACGTCGAGTTAAACAATATTACATATAGATTCCATTCTACATCAAACTGAACATAACTTTAAGTTTGATAAATTCCATCCTTTAAACCATTTATACTATGAAATGATAACTCAACAGAGTTCCCATTTTTCTATCTCTTAAATTTTGTACCTATTATTACCCTTGTTTCAAAAAGGGTTGATATCAGTATCACACATTTTCATTTTGAGGAATTTCTTTTGGGCCTTTGAATCATCTTTGTCATAAAATATTTTTAATTTCTATTTTCAAGTCTTCTTTCTAGAAATTTAACAAAATGACATGCATTTAGAAGCAAGTTATAATAAAAAACATATACATTTTGTAATTTTTTCTTTAAATTAAGACAGTTTTATGGACAAAATAATAATATTTTATTGAAAAATTGTATAAAAATAAAAAAATACAGACATTTAAAAACATTTTCAATGGATTTTTATAGATATTTTGTAAAAAAATGATATTATTTTATATTATTCTGCAGAAAGTGACGATTCATAAAAAATGAAGATAAACTATACCATATATTAGTAATTAACATATTAAAAACATTATATATAGAAATTTTATTTCTAAAATAAAGTTTGAAAGTAAAAACATTACTAACATATCTTATAAAAAAGTTGTCAAATTTAACATTTTCCTCAAGACATGAAACTAATCAAAATATCATGAAATCCAAATTCTTCATTGAAATTGGAATTTTTTGAGCTTGTCATTCTTCATGGACATCAATGCCCTCTTCCATTGGGTATTCTATGTTTATAAGATGCCCAGAATGTGCTTTTTCCAAACATCCCTCTTAATGGGGGTTGAGGCCCTTTTGACATATTTTCCAAAAGTGTTTCACTAAAATTAAAAAAAATTACATCGATATTACAATAATCAAAAAAATTAAACCTCCCCTAACCTCCTAAACACCCCATAACATTATATTAAGGAACATTACATTAAAAAAAAATCCCCTAGATTAACCACCTAACCCCCCCGACGTCACATTGAAAAATAATTTGAAAAACAATTATACCGCCTAACTCCTAGACTCCCCCACACACAACATTACATTAAAAAATATAAGTATTTTTTTGTATAAACCATCCCTCTAACCCCCACAACATCAAATTTAAAACAATATTAAAAATATTTTTTTAACCTACAGTACATATCCTACACTACTCTATTCTAGCCTAGCATAGCATATTCTATGGTAGCCTACCCTTATTTGGCTTAGAATACCCTAACCTACTCTACTTTAGCCTATAGCCTACTATTCCTTATCCTAGCCTACTCTAACCTATGCTAGATACTTTACTGTTACCTCACCTAGCCTAGGTTACTCTATCCTAACCTATTGTAGCCTAGCCTAACCTATCCTACTCTATTCTACCCTGCTCTACTGTAGCCGACTCTCTCCTACCTACTCTATCTTAGCCTTACCCATCCTACTCTAGCCGAGCCTACTCTAGCCTACTCTAGCCTAACCTAGCCTAGGCTACTCTAGCCTAACCTACTTTACCCTAACCTACTCTATCCTAGCCTATCCTACTCTACCCTAACCTACTCCCTCTAACTCTAGCCTAACCTAGCCTACAATAGCCTAGATTATCCTATCCTAATATATCTTAACCTAACCTACTCTAGAATAGTCTAACCTCTCAAGTAGCCTAGTCTAACATGTCCTAGCCTAACCTACTCTATACTAGCCTACTCTAGCTTAGCCTAATCTAATTTAGCCTACTCTAGCCTAGACTACTCTACTCTAGCCTAGATTAACCTAATCTCAGCTAGCCTAGCCTACCCTTCCTTACTCTAGCCTAAGATACTCTAACCTAACCTAATCTAGCATAACATAGCCTAACATAATCTAGACTAGCCTACCCTACCCTACTCTACCTTGGAATACTCTTGCCTATGCTACTGTAACATAGCATAGCATAGCCTAATTTAATATAACTTAGCCTAGCTTGTCCTTTCCAACTCTATATAGCATATCCTACTCTATCCTATCCTAGGCTAACATGGCTTACTCTAGCCTAGCCTAGTTTAACCTATCCTACACTACCCTATCATATTTTAGCTTACTCTATTCTAGCTTAACCTACTCTACAATATCTTACTCTATCCTACCCTACTCTAGCCTAACCTAGCCTAACCTACGCTAGTGTGTCCTTATATAGCGTTGTCTATCTTAGCCTAGCCTAGTCTATCCTAGCCTAGTCTAATCTAACCTACCCTATCCTACTTTATATTTTCCTACTCTATCCTAACTTAACCTACTCGAGCCTCATCTAACCTACTCTAGACTAGACTACTCTAGTCTATCCTACTCTAGGTTGCCCAAGTATAGTGTATCCTATCCTAGCCTAACGTAACCTAGCCTAGCCAGTCTAGAATATCCTATCCTAACCTACTTTAGAATCTCCTATTCTAGCCTACTCTAGAATATTCTATCCTAGCCTACTGTAGGGTAGGCTATCCTACCGTACTCTAGGGTAGGTTATCCTACTGTACTACAACCTAGCTTAGCATAGCCTACTCTTGCCTAGCATACTCTAGCATACTCTGGCCTAGTCTAGCCTACTCTAGCCTATCCTCACCAAGCCTATCCTAACCTACTCTACTCTACCCTACCCTACCCTACTTTATTATAGAGTACTCTAGCCTATCCTAACTTACCCTAGTCTAGAGTAGCCTATCATACTATAGTTTAACCTAGCCTACCATAGAATGACCTAGCCTACCTATCCTACTCTATCCTAGCTTACTCTATCCTACTTTATCCTAGCCTAGTCAAACCTAGGATACCCTACACTACTCTATCCTAGCATATTCAAACCTAGGATACCCTACCCTACTCTATCCTAGCTTACCCTAGCCTAGCTTAACCTACTCTACCCTAGCCTAATGAACCTAGACTTCCCTATTCTATCCTACTCTAGCCTACCCTACTCTACCCTTGCCTTCCCTACTCTAGGGTTGGCTACCCTACCCTAATATATCTTACCCTACTATAGCCTAGCCTAGCATAGCCTACTCTTGCATATCATATTGTATCCTACTCTAGCCTAGCCTAGCCTACTCTAGCCTATCCTAGCCTATCCTATCCTAACCTACTCTACTCTAGCCTATCCTACTCTAGCCTAGCCTAGCTTATCCTATTCTAAACTAACCCATCCTACTCTACCTTAACCTATCCTAATCTAGAATAACCTAGCCTAGCCTACCCTACTCTAGATAGCCTAGCTTACTCTATCCTACTCTATCGTATCCTATTCCAACCTAGGATTCCCTAGCCTACTCTATCCTAGCTTACCCTAGCTTAGCTTAACTTACTCTACCATAGCCTAACCAACCCTAGACTACCCTATTCTACCCTGACCTACTCTACTCTATCCTACTCTAGGCTAGCCTACTCTAACCTCGTGTAGCCTATCCTAATATATTCTAAACTACTCTAGGCTAACCTAACCTGGCTTACTGTAGCTTATCCTAGCCTAGCCTAGACTACTCTATCCTAGCTTACTATATGCTACCTTAACCTACTCTGGCCTAACTTAACCTACACTAGACTAGCCTACTCTATCATATCCTAGTCTAATGTAACCTACTTTACTCTACCTTAGCCTATCCTTCTCTAGCCGAGCATAGCCTACTCAACCTTATCATAGCCTACCTCGGCCAAGCCTAGCCTACTCTAGCTAAGCCTAGTTTAGGCTAAGCTACTATACTCTACTCTATCCTAATCTACTCTATCCTAGCCTACTCTAGCCTAACTTACACTATGCTAGCTTAACTTACTTGACCCTAGCATAATGAGTTGTATACTATCCTAATCTAGCCTAAACTACTCTATTCTTTGCTACTCTAGCCTACCCTAACCTAGCCTATTTTAACCTATCCTAACCTAGGCTACTATAGTTTATCCTAGCCTATTCTAGCCTATCCTAGCCTACTCTAGCCTATCTTATCCTACTCTATCCTAACCTACTCTAGTCTAGACTACTATAGCCTAGCTTAACCTACTCTAATCTAGCCTAACCTACTCTAGCCTAGCTTAACCTACTCTAAGCTAGCCTAACCTACTCTATCCTACCCTACACTAGCCTACTCTAGTCTATCCTACCATGCCTACTCTATCTTAACATACTCGTGCCTAGCTTAACCTACTTTAATCTAGCCTAACCTACTATATCCTAGCTTAACCTACTTTATCCTACCCTACTCCCGCCTATCATACTCTATCCTAACCTACTCTAGCCTAGCTTAAGCTACTCTATCCTAGCCTAACCTAGTCTATCCTACCCTAGTCTAGCCTACCCTACTCTAGCCTACTCTAGTCTAGCCTATCCTAGCCTACTTTATCCTAACATACTCTAACCTAGATCAACCTACTCTTATCTAGTCTAACCTAATCTAGCTTAGCTTAACCTACTCTAAGCTAGCCTAACCTACTCTAGCCTACCCTAGTCTAGCCTACTCTAATGTAGCCTAACCTACACTAGCCTATCCTAGAGTATCCTAACCTATCCTAACCCCCTCTAGTATTCTATATCTTAGCCCAACCTACTCTTTCCTAACCTAGCATATCCTAGACTACTCTAGCCTAGCCTAGTCTAACCTAGCCTACCCTTTCCTACTATATCCTAGCTTACTCTTGCCAAGATTAATGTACTCTAACCTATCCTAAACTGCTCTAGACTATCCTACTCTATTCTAGCCTACTATACTCGAGCCTAATATTGCATATCCAAATCTATACTAACCTTTTGTAGCCTAGCGTGCTATCTGCTAGCCTAGAATACTCTAACATACTCTAGCCTAGCATAACCTAGCCTACTCTATCCTAGCCTATTATACCCTTCATTAACCTATCCTACTCTAGCCTTACCTAGCTTAACCTACTCTATCCTAGCATAGCTTAACCTACTCTAGCCTAGCCTATCTTAACCTACTCTATCCTTTCCTAACCTACTATAGAATGTCCTACTCTAGCATAGCCTACTCTAGCCTAACCTATTATGGCCTAGCATACTCTAACCTACTTTATCCTAGCCTAGCCTAGAGAAGCATACCCTATGTTAGCCTATCCTACTCTAGCATAACCTAGCCTACATATGTTAGCCTACTCTGCCCTAGTCTAGCTTACCCGAGTCTAGTCTATCGTACTCTAGCCTATTTTAGCCTAGCATACTCTAGTCATTCCTACTGTAGCATACTCTACCCTACTGTACTCTAGCCTAGCACATTCTATCCTATCTTATCCTACTCCACTATAGGATAGCCTATCTTAGCCTAGCCTACTCTAGTCTATCCTAACCTGCTCTAGCTTAGCCTAATCTAGCCTACACTATTCTAGCCGACTCTATCTTGGCCTAGTCCTTCCTAGCCTATCCCACTCTATCCTAACCTAGCCTAGTTTATTCTAGCCTAGCCTAGCCTAGCCTAGTGTGGCCTAGCCTACTCTAGCCTATCCTAGTCTAACCTAGCCTACCCTAGCCTACTCTATCCTAGCTTACTATAGCCTAGCTTTACCTCCTATAGCATAGCCTAACCTACTCACGACTAGCCTACTCTAGCTCAACCTACTCTAATATATCATACTCTATCCTACTCTACTCTACTCTACTCTAGCCTACTCTACTACTCTAGCTTATTCTATGCTAACGTAGGATAAGCTAGCCTAATCTAACCTAGCCTAGGCTAACCTAACCATAGTCGAGCCTAATTTAACCTAATTTTTAACACATTACGTTACCCTAGCATTCATTAAGAAAAACTTCCTACATTTTCCTAATCTAAGCTAGTCTATCCTATCTTATCTTATTATATCCTGGTTTACCCTAAGCAAGGATCCTAACCACAATCTTATCTTGAAGAGGTTGAACATGACAATTGTAATGATACTATGTCTAACTTAATGAAAATCCATTTTTTAATGTGAGATACCAAACCACATATCGGTTATTGCATTTGAAATAAAAGTTACATATTTTTAATAAAACATACAAAATATTAAATGTACATTGCTATATAAAAATTAGAAAAATCCACATAGAAAATAACTAACATAAATGGTAAATTTAAACAAAGAAATAGAAAATAAATTTTATACACATTGAAATAGCTTTGATATAAAAATATTCAATTTAGAATATAATGCATATCTTACAATTGAATTTTATTTATAAATAGTTATTATATAATCAATATTTATTTTAATGTACATAAAATAAAATAGTGAGATACAAATTTTCTATTTATTTAATAATTCATAAAAAAGAAACTACACACAAATAAGTTAATAAATCTTTGATTCCTTGAAAAGAGACTAAATTGCTTGCCACTACTAACTTATAGATTTTTATTGCCGAGTTAATTACAATAAATCTTTTATTTTAATAAAATAAAACTAATAAACCTTTGATTCCTGCAAAAAAATTAATAATTAAATTTTATATCAAAATGAAATATTCTAACAAAATAAAACTATTAAATCTTTGATTCTTCAGAAAACAAATTTTTAATGAGTAGTTTATTATCAAATGTATATTTATTAAAACTTTAATGTAAAAATATTTAGAGAGTAAACAATAAAAATCACTAGTTGTTTGTTTAAAAAATATAAATATGTCTAAAGAATCTGATAATGAATGTGATAACACATGGGAGAATAAAAAAACCCTCAATGATGTAAGAAAAGGTCAACTGTTAAACTATTCATAATATCTATAAAAAGATTCCTTAAAATTAAAAAATTAAAACCATGTTAGCCCGAATCTTTGAGATCATGTTGCTCTTTCAAACTTAAAAATAAAAATTATCCTGCATGGAGGAATGCATTAGCCCGAATCTCTGAGATCATTTTGGTCTTTCAAACTTGGGGAGTATCTATGAGTTCATATTGTTGTTTCCGCGTGAGTTCTTAAAAATTGGCTTTAAAAAAACCCAAAAATATTGCGGACAAAAAAAACCAGAAAATGAGGACCAAATCTCGAAAGTATTGGGTGGCTCAAATTCTCATACATGTATTGGGTGGCTCAAATTCTCATACATGTAACTCAACTTCTCTAACCATGGCTTCCTGACTTATTTTAGAGGCTTAAATCGTTACATGGAGCCTTTTCCATAGTCATGGCATCATGCTTAAAATAATGAAAGAGAAGGAAACATAACCCGAAGCCATACATAGCTGTAACCCAGAGAAGGCAAAATATGGTTAAATCGTATCACATACTCGTTTTACCTACTCCATCAAGATTTTCTTCTCACTTGAAGTTTGCAATAACATTTCAATAAAAATAAAATTGAGATGTGAGATAAAATGGAGGCCATGGATAAGATTTGATATAAACAGTGATGGGTTAATAATGCTCAATCAATTTAGAGAAATGGATATTTCTAAGATTCAAAAAAGGGTTTCAAAGGGCTTGATATCATTCATATGGAAGATGCAATAAAGGGCTTGATATCATTCATATGGGAGATTGCATCCGAACATAATAGAACAGAGACAACATAAAATATTTGCAATCTGAACAGAATCGAGTCAAATTGAGATTTTAGATAACAAGAGATTAGGAATGTTGAATGCACTCACCATGAAAAGTAGGGTTTTGTAGAAGGGTTTTTGTACCTTTGAGTTCTTCAACCGAACTTCTCTTGAACTTGAAGTTGTTTGAGACGATCCAATCCAAACGAGGCTTTTCCACCAGGGTTTTTGTACCTTTGAGTTGTTCAACCGACCTTTTCTTGAGATCGCTTTCCATAGCCATGGCATCATGGTTAAAATATTGAGAGAGAAGGTAACATAATCCAGAGCCAGAAAAATTGAGAGAGAAGGTAACATAACTCAAATTCGTTTGTAGAGAAGGGATTAAATCGTATCGGATAATCGTTTGCCCTGATTCATGAATTCTTCCAAAGAACAGGCGTCATCAAGCAAAAGCACAGACGTAATCATTTGCCCTGATCCATCAATTCTTCCGAAGAAGGTTGGTCGTTCGGCGTCCGGGTTGAAGAACCCGTCGCCGAGGCTCACGAAATTGGAGAAGTGGAGCTTGAGCACTGGATCGTAGACACTGTACGTTTGGAATAAAACCGATGGCAGCATGCCCAAAAGTAACCAAATCAGAGGACCGTTCACCTTTCAGAACATAATGGCATACAATGTAGACACAGTACCCTTCACGTTTCTGAACATTTAAGCCCGAGTCCTTATAAATTCACAAGGACTCGAAAGGAGGACAACGATATATCCTTTTGCGTCTCCCTTCAACGGATAGTTTTTTGTTTTCGTTTTTCCCTTCAACCGATAGTTTTTTTTTCTTTTTCAAGATTTACTTTATTCAAGATTTGGGTATCATAGTCCTAAGATTTTGTGCTTTTTCTGTTTGCTTTGTGTTTTTTTTGTTTTTTAGGTTTTGATTTAGTTTTTTATATGATTCAATATCCCACATTTCAGTTATTTCAGTTAGATGTACTTTTTGTTTATTAAATACTTTTATTTATTAGATAATTGTATTGGAGAGTTTTTTAATTTATAAAAAAGTGTTTTATTTTTATAATAGTTTAATTAATGTCTTAATAAATATATAGTTTAATTCATAAAGGGTGGAGATAAAAATGTTCCACTTTATTGATATTTTTTTCTACTTTAATTCATGATTTGATAAAGAAATGGTTTAATTCATGAAAGTAAGGATACAAATATTTCACTTTATTGTCATATTCCTCAAAAACAATTTAGCTTCATATTACACAAAATCTCTCAATGTCTTAATACCATAAAATTATCTGTTATTAACTACATTAAAGATATTTGATTCTAAAAATCATATTAGTTAATTTGTTTTGATACAATATTTACATTTTAGAATAGCTACAAAGGGAATCATACTTTTGATAATAACCATGTCTATATCTATTTTGAATTTTATTTGTTTTTGTTATTACATGAAATTATTATCTATTTATTTATATTTGTATGAAATTACATTATAAACTAATTTATAATAATTGGATCACTTTGTAAGATAATGAATGAAAAAATATATTTTAGTTTCATTTTCTATGCATAAGGAAGATTAGAAGAAACTCTTCTTAACTCATTTATATTTGACACTTTGTTATTTGATGGAGGATTTGTAAATTATTATTTGAAAAGAGAATTTGAATTGTATAACATATCATTTGCATGATCCATTTGGGTTTCTCGTGTTTAAGAAATTATTCCCTTTGCAATTTTTTGATATCTTATGATTCTATTCTTTTAAGGTTGGTAATACTTATAACATGGTTGAAGCATTTGAAGTTGCTTCCAATATTTACTAGATTTTATTAAGGATTTAAATATCCCATTCAAATATATATATTTTTTTGGAAATTATAACTTGTTCGCCCATGTTTTAAGTAACTTTTTTCAATTAATAGATTTTTAAAATTATTTGTATTATTTTAGCATATAAAATTTATTATGAAAGTTTAGGTTACAATTATTAAATGAACTTTTACTTTAAAAGTAAATATTTATTATTATTATGGTGGTCATTCCAAGATTTGTAATTCTACAAATTCTTCTCATTCTTATGGCATGATTTTTAGTTGAAAGTGAGGGTCTAAGGCCATAGCAATTTTCCCTATGGATCATGTTCAAAGTGTGATTATGTCGACTACCACATAGGGCCTACAAACCTAGTCCACATTTTATTGACTAGTGTAGGCACAATAAAACATCCTATAGGATCTATAGCTTGAGTTTTGATTCCCAATTCATGATAAAGGACATGAGGAACCGTATGTTTTTCTTAAAACCTAGAAAGACTCACTTTACATGAAGTTTGTGGTTGTTTTGGATGGTGTGCATGACTCGTGACCTACAAAACCCTCTTTTAGGCCCTAATATGTGGTTCTGGTCCTCTCATAATTCCCACAACCCGAAGAATAATCATGAATGATAAAAACATTTAAGTGGAACCCACACAATAATTATAGGTGAAATATTCCTTTGTAAGAATGGTGTGGTGATTATCTATCATGTCCATAGTCCATAACCCATAAAATGATTTTTTAGTCCCTAAGAATGTTGGGTTCTTCCTCCGACAATCTACAAGGCCCAAAGAATCATCCAAATTCCATAATGTAATACACCTTGAATTAACAATTACTATTAATTCTGTTGGAAAATACTTTATTGATTTTTTTATTATTTTTGACACAAAGGTAAAAAAATAAAAGAGTTTGTAATAAAACACATTTTTATTTAAATGAACAAGTCATAGAAAAAATACTATATATTATTATGTCCATGAGCAGCAGGAGGATAGCATTAGACGGGGATTAATATATCTAAAATCAAAGATATTGCACATTGAAATACTTTTTTCTTGTGAGTCAACGAATGGGCTCAAGGGTTCTAGAGCACGTAATTTGGCTGCTCTAGAACTTGGTTGGGAGGAACAAATTCTTCACTTTTGTTTTCCCATAATTGGTGCCAGGTTCCTACTCTGTGTTCTTATGATTGATTTTAGTTGCAATGGAATGTGAATTTTAATGTTGAGTTGTAGTTATACTTCTAGGAAGTAGTGTTTATGCATTTTTGTAGAACAATTATCCATGCTTTTATGTAGTATTAGTATTTAGTTATGGGAATAATTATTTAGGTATGACTATTGTTGTTCTGTTATGGTTTCGAATCCAATACTTGAATGATTTAGAATTGATGAGTCTACATCTAATGTATTTAATCCTCTGTTTTAAATTGTATCATGTATTCCTGCATTTAGCTATGTTTTTGTGTTTGTATCGATTCCGCTTAAATATTCTATAATTCTTCTTCTCAAATATAGAGTGACGGTTGAAATCATGATATTGGTTTATGGTATATATTCGTAATTTTCAACATTGTAATTGAAATCCAATTACATAGAGAAAACCTTTATTTAATGTTTAAATCCATAATCAACTTAGCGTCACTTAGATTCACGACTGTTAAATCATGTACAAGGAAACATAATCAAGAACAGTTCATCATAAAGATGATATTTAGACCTAATTAACTTACACTAAACTAAAACCTTAAGTTTTTAAACCAAAACCCTTTAAATATACATTGTTAAAGAGTTCATCCACACAGTTACTTGTTGATTCAGAAAGGAAATCAGATTGATGACTAATATCTAAGCCACAATGAGATAAAAAAAATCTCATGAGTTGCGAAAGATGGATTTGTGGAGGAACAATCCCGAAAAATTTAAAGGCAACCCGCAAACCGCAATCTGCAAGGTTAATTGTTGATCTGCAAGGAAATTAGATCAATGATTAGGATTAAAGCCATAAGAATATCAATGACTAATAGGAGTTGCAAAAGGTGGAAGGAGGAAGGATAATTTTGTAGGCTAAAGTATAAAACCCACAATCCATAATCCGCATTACAGAAGGTGTTGATCTGCAAGGAAGTCATATCAATGGTAGAGATTAAATCTATAGGAATATCAATGGCTCACAAGTGTTGTGGAATCTTTAGTACATAATGAAAAGGGAGTTAGATCGACAGTCGATATTGAAGCCGCAAATGGGTCGACGGCTCGCAAGAGTTGTGGAAGTTTGATTATGGAATGTGCAAGGAAGTCAAATCAACATATGAGATCAAGGCTGCAAAAGGATAGACGGCTCAAAGTAGTTGTAGAAGCTCCATTATAGAAAATTATTTTCTTATAAGTTAAAATGTGTTTCCACAATCTGCAATCCATAATTTGTGAAAATCTAATTGCAGAAGGATTGATTTTATAATGAATTAAAGGGTGATCCATGATCTGCAATATGCATTGCAGAAAGGTTCCTGCGGAGGACATTTTCTATGGAAGGAAACTTGTGTAAAGTTCATTTTTGGAGCGTTAAATACCCACAAAAAAATATTGTTAAATTAGCAAAATAAGGGTAAACATAAAGTATTTGGACAACTAATTGTTTTGGAATTTGATTTTGTGTATGAGGAAAGGTTGATAAAACTTGTAATGAGAATAATGTTCATTAAACTCTCAAGGTTCAATAATTCCCTATTACAGTTAGAAACTTTAACAATATGTCTGTATTTATATTGTTATAGAATTTTTTTTAAAATTTGAGGTATGTTACATATGGTAACCGAGCATGGTTAAAACACTAGGCCTGAATCGACTCAACACTAAAGTTGCTACAATAGAAAACTAATTTCAATTTTATTTTGGTTAAATTCTCTTATAAACAACAAAGAGAAGAATAACTATGTTTTGCAGGAGACATGGAAGATGCAGAGATGTCTATAGAAGAGGAACATCACCATGAAATCCCTTTAAATAACAAAAGGGGTAACATAAGGGATGGGGAATTTTGGGTAGACTTAAATGACAGTTAGGATAATAAATCTAAACTTAAATGAAATGTCCAAGAGTTAAGTTCTGAATTCATAAAAGTTAAAGTAGATAATTAGAGAATACTAAAGTATCGAGAAGAACTAAATGTTATTCTATTAGCTAAGCTCCATAATGATGATGTAAACAATATGAACATCAAATGCCTACAACTACACCTTACAAATGTAAGGGAAACAAGATGGAATTTTCCAACCATAAATCTGACACTTCAAGTGAATATTGAGTCAAACACCATAAGAAACAACAAGATTCAAGAGGAAGACATGATGAGAATAAAAATAAAAATAAATACGGACCCTATGAGGAAATATCTAGGGATTTTAAGAAAATTGAACCACACATGTTTAATGGGGAAATTGAGAAAGGAGAAGAGGTAAATGCATGGTTGTGTGGAATGAAAAAGTGTTTTCAAATACATAACTACTCAGATGAGTTAAAGGCTAAAATGACCATCTATAATTTGACTAGAAAAGATGATATATGGTGGAAAGACATAAAGAAGGTTAAAGGGAAAAAAGAGAGAAATGTAACTTGGAAAACATTTAAGAAACACTTTAAAAGAATGTGATTTTCAGAACAATATTATGAATAAAAAGAAAAATAATTTTATGAACTAAGGTTAGGAGCCATGACGATGAAAGAACTCTGTAGTAATTTCTTAAGCCTACTTCCTTATGTTCCCTATATAATTGACGAGAAACCTAAAATACAACGGTTCCTGAGTTGTTTTCCCATAATGTATGAGAAACGGATTGAGTACGTCAATCCAAAAACACTATAGGAAACAAGGAGGAAGGAAAACTTATGCTATGACCAAAACAAGAATAAAAGGGAAACTATACCAGCTTGCAAAAATCAAAGGAAAAATAATTTTTATTCGAGGAAAAATAAAAATAAGTTCCATAAACACACAAGAAATAACTCTAGAGAGTATCAGGTTAATAATTACAAGATATTTAAACCCCAAGACTCTACAATAAAAGAACCTGCAACTGTTCTTAATAAAAACCCAGCACAAAAAGTACTCTTAAAATGTTGGGAGTTTGGAGGGACATGCTACTTTAAAGATTGTCAAACAAGGAAAAAGAATTTTAATGTCCACTCTATTCAAGAAGGAGTCATAGTTTGGTACATGGACAGGAGCATGCCCAAGATCTACGTTGCATTGGAAAATCAGCAAGAAGACCATGAGACTTCTATGGTTGAAATTGAAGGTATGATGAACAATCAACCTATCTCTATTTTAATTGATATAGGTACAAGCCTTAGCTATATATCACCTAGAATAGTTTATTTATGCAATTTGGTACCTCAAAATTTTGACAAAGCATGGATAGTAAAATTAACCACAAGTACAAAACAAAAAGTTACTAGCCTTATTAGAAATTGTAAAGTGATGATGAATGATTTTATTACGCATGTTAATCTAAATATTATGCCATTAGGATCCGATGAATTATTAATAGGAATGGATTGGCTAGAGGAACATAAAGTGGTGTTAAATTGTGTTGATAAAACCTTTACTTCTATTGATGATAACATAAATGATATAAAAGTTAAAGGGGTCCTTAGGAAGGTGACCCTCCAAGAAATATTTGCATTAAAAATGAAAAGATTAGTAAGAAAAATATGTAAAGTGTTTGTATTCTATATAATGAATGGTAAATAAAATTGTAACAAACTTCAACTAGAAGACATACCAATATTGAAAGAGTTTGAAGACAGCTTTTTGAAAGAAGTCCCTCGAATTCCTTTAAAAATAGATATTGACTTCACAGCCGATCTCATACCCACAGTGGTACCAACATCGAAAGCTCCATATTGAACGAATAAAACAATGCGTACAAAACATAAATCACAACTACAAGAACTAATCGATAAAAAGTACATTAGACCAAGTGTCTCTCCCTGGGGAGCACTAATCTTGTTTTTGAAAAAGAAGGACGGAACACTAAGATTATGCATAGATTATCGACAATTAAATAAGATGAATTTTGAGAACCGATACCAAATCCCCTAAATACATGATCTATCCAATCAATTCCATGGAGGAATTATCTTTTTGAAAATAGATTTAAGGTCAGGGTATCATCAAGTATGAATAAAAGATGAGAACATATTTAGAAGAACATTTACGACCCGTTATAGTCATCATGAGTTTGTCGTAATGCCTTTTGGGTTAACAAACACACTTGCTTCATTTATGTGTTTAACGAACATTATCTTCAACAACTACAAAGATAAGTTTTTGGTTGTATTCATCAATGACACACTAGTCTACTCTAAGAATGAACAAGAACATAAAGAACATTTCAGAATAGTTTTATAAATACTAAGAGAAGAACAACTTTATGCAAATTCACTAAATGTAATTTCTTTAAAGATAAGATTTAGTACCGACGACACGTAGTGTCCAAGGATGGAATCACAATTGATCCATATAAGGTAAAGGCCAATATGGAATGGCTGATTCCTAAAAATGTATCTGGCATCATATAATTTATGGGAATTACTCGATACCACAGGAAGTTCATAGAAGTATTTTCTAAGATTTCCTACCCCATAAATTCCTTACAAAAGAAAGGAAAAAGGTTCGAATGGACAAAAAAATGGATGGAAAATTTTAACAAACTAAAATACCTATTAACTACCTGTGTGGTCTTAAAGATTATTGATCCATTCAATGATTTTTTCGTATGTACTGACGCTTGAAAAGAAGGGTTAGGCAGAGTTTTATTACAATAAAATTATGTTGTGGCTTATGAATCCATGAAATTAAAAGAACATGAAAAAAACTATGCAACACACAATTTAGAACTTGCTGCTATAATTCACGCCTTGAAAATGTGGCAACATTACCTAATTGGAAGAAAATTTACAATTATGTCATATAACAAAAGTCTTAAATATTTATTTGACCAACAAAATTATAATGCAATACATGCTAGGTGGTTGTCCTTTTTAAGTGAATATGATTTTAAAATCAAAAACATAAATGGAAAATAAAATAAAGTAGCAAATTCTCTAAGTCATCATATGAATTTAATGTTTGCAAGTAGCAACTATGAATCTGATCTAGAAAATCATATTTTAAGTGCTAGAAATTTTGATAGGGAATGTTAACCTAAAAATCCTCCACTCAGCTCTCAATGGCCTACACCACCCAAGGACACCATCTCACTACCCTCATATCACTCCATTAGACCCCCACACCCTCAAAATAGCTAAAGGATGAAGAAAAGGGATCGAAACCCCAAAAAGGAGCCCAAAATAGTCTCCTAGGAGCTAAAACCCACAAAATGGGGCTAAAACCCTAAAAGGATCTAAAATTAGGGTGGAAGGGGCTAAAATTCCAAAAAAGGGGCTAAATCCCTCACCAAAGGCTTGAAACCCTAAAACCCATTGAAAGAGCTATAAAAGAAGAGTGGGGGTCACTCTCAAAGAACTTCCCCCTTGGATATTGTTATGCTACCCTTGGATGCCTTGAGACACCTTTGCCCCTCAATCCACCCACTCCCTCTCCTCCATTTATATTGATCCAAAGCTCCCCATCCAAGAGAGGTGCTTCCACAAGCTAGGGCATGGTGGCCCATTTCCACCAAAGAAGGTATAGCTTGTCTTTCATGTCTTGTTTATTTTTTTCTTTGCTTTCTAACCCATGTTTCCATTTGCAGGTTTTATGTTTAACATTATTTTACATGTTTGACTGTAGCTTAGGATTTGCTTGCAGGTCTTTGGAGGCAAAACCCTAACTTGTGTTTGTAGAGGGGTTCACCATTACTTCTCTCTTCTTTCTGTTCGTAGCTTAGTTTGTTGTTCTATCCATTTCCATTTCTGTTTGTGTTTTCTGCATTTACCCACTAGCAGGAACCTACCCTTCTATCCTATGGATAGAATGGAGCCATTCCTGCCCATGTAGCAAGGAGAAACCCCTGCTACATAACTAGCGACCATACCAGGTTGATCCCGCAGGATCCGTGGTCCAAATTTTTAATTTTCAAGTTCTTTAATTTTTTGCCCTAGTTTTAAAAAAATTCGTGTTAAATTCACTTTAAATCCATTTGATTTTTAGTTATTAGTACTATCGAAGCCTCTGCTAGGAAAAACTGAGTCAATTTGGCCACAGTACAAGTTACTATCGGCCATATCTGACTCAGCCTCACAAAAAAACCCAAATTCAGGGCAGGGCACTCTTGTTGGGCCCAAAAGTGAGGTGAGGGTGCACTTAATCTCCAAAGAGGTGTGCACAAGGTGCATTTAATCCCTCGATAAGTGCAACTTCAGCCCAAAAACATAGATTGCAATTGTTTCTTCATTCTATGTGTCCCCCTCACCTGTTTCTAAAAAAATATTGTGCCCCCTCGCCAGATTTGATCAGAAATGTGTGGCCTTTCAAACAGAACTTCAATTCTAGTTTAATAGAGATTAAATTTTAGTTTTATAGGACTGTTAGTGTGGCTCAGCTACCTCTGTCCAGCACACCAGTTCAATTTCAAGTTTCTATTTTTTTCTACAATTTATTTCACAAACAATGTGTAAATTCCAAGTAAATCTTAATGGCTTAATCAAATGAATGTAGCCTAATTAAAATCAACCTAAAACAAACTGTCTTGATTACCCTTCCTCCTCTACCCAGTCATCACCCTCTGGGGTATTTTGGGATACGACGAAGGGCAAGCTCGTATAGATCTAGGAACTCCACTAATATTGTTCCAAACCACTAAAACCAGATGACTTGGAAGGTAGAGGGGGTAGAGAAGGAGGGCTTCTAATGGTGCTAAGAATTCACCAAATTTGACCAACCTTGCATCCAAGAGGTGACCTGAGTATCTACGGATGGGATTAGTCCCATTGTGTTGAGATCCCAGCACCTTCTCTTGGTTGAAGAGGAATATCAGTGTGAGGTAGACATCTATTTAGGCCATACACAGTCACGGTTAAAATTGTATTTGTTCACAATTTCATAATATTCAAATACATGCATACACAATGACATGAAATCTACCATGATGAATTCATAAACCATTTGCAGTAACCAAATACCATAAAAATAAACAAACAAATACACCATACCAACTAATTAACCCAACTCAGTTCATGACGCTATGTGAGCTTTAAAATTTTCCAATTTACACTAAGCACAACCAATCTATGGTCTTGGAGGACATAAGTCCCTGATCGCTTCAATTATGGGAAGTACTTGGGCCCCACCTAGAAACTCATTGTGAGGAGTACCACAGGAGCCCCAAAGTAGTTGGCCGCTGAGAGGAATTGCCAAGCGAAATGGGAAACGACCCCTTCTGATTGAGTAGAAAAACCTATGAGGAACAAGCCAAGCACTGTCTTCTTACAGTCTTGGTGGCTGAGTGACCACCTCCAACCAATAGGAATCCACTAAAACTGGGGTCCAAACATCATTCCCACCAGTTCCATACATAAAAACACAATTGATCGTCCACGCTCTTCCTCATGCCTAAGAGGCAAACCACCACCATTTCCAATACTTAATCGACACCATTGAAACCCTTCTCGGTGATCTCCCACACCATCAGAAGGCCACACAGCCTCTTGTTCTGATTCAAACCCATATCATCCTGAACTAGACCTCCATACCACACCATCAAGCCCCATGGCTAGTGCAAATCCAGATCCATTTTTCATCATAGCCATAGCAAGTAGACCCATGTCCACATCACAACCTGTCACCCATAATCTAGCAAGTGGCCCAAGCATAGTCATGTTGAATGCCATTAGTCAGCTGCCACCAGCCATAGTGACCATCCAAGCTGGCCCACTCGTAACACACAAGGTCGGTGGCCCCTCCACATACACTACCCCTCCTGCCACACAGGGGGGCAGTGGATCATCCAATTACATTTCCCCTACTGTCATGCAGTGGGGGAAATGTCCCTTCCACCCAAACTATCCCTCCCACAACATTTGGGGGCATTGGTCCATCTACAATAGTGCCACCATAGGTGCCCCCAGCCGTTCAGATGCATTATGCACCTACAAACCCCACCACCATCCCAACCCCATCCCACATCAACCTGGGGTCAAATCTGCCATTGATGGATGATCTTAACTTGCTTTACTTTTCTAGATTAACAAATGTCCCCATTATCCATCAAGCATTTCGGCTTCCAATGACAACTAAGCTGCCATCAGACATCCCCAAGTTTGAAGGCAAAGCAGGGGAATGTCCCCAAAACCACATAATGACATTCCATCTGTGGTGCTCATCCAATAGCATCGTAGAAGATTGCATCAAGCTGAGGCTATTCCAATGCACTGTTATAGGTGTTGCAGCCAAATGTTACATTGAGCTACTGCAAGCCAAGTACACGTACTTCAACTCCCTATCCTTCATGTTCCTACACTGTTTCCAACTCCTTGTCAGATATGATGAGGGGGTGGAAATCCTATTATCCTACCGTTGAAACACTGCCACTCATATAAATTACCATATCCATGAGTGGAGGTGACGTCGTAGCCTATGCAAAATCCAACTTGACAACATGATATTCTTGGATTGGTTCCTTAAGACCTTGCTCCTGCCCATAGAAAAAGACGTCGCATCCAAACGTCCCCAATCCAAAGAAGAGGAGATACTGAAGGCCCAACAATTTGACCTTATCTATGCTCAGTCTGGATACCTATACACTGTAATTATAGACGCTCCCCGGTCGAGTACCTCATATCATGATGCATTGGAGGCATCCCATGTTGTAGACAACATCATAGGATCGATCTCCGAACAACCACAGCCTCAACTAACACCACCTATCATTACACCACAACCAAGCAACACTAGTAATGTTGCTTACCAAAACCAAGCCTTGGACTATGCTAGAATGATGTCCCAGTCCAGATTAGCTTCCTACGCACAGCTTGCACCACCGTAGCAGAATCAGGCCATGGCTTGGCCAACATAGCAGTATGTGGGGAAAATTCCCACAAATCTACTATGCACTGCCAGTGCAACCAGTTCAAGCCCTCGCCCTCGCTCCACCTGATCTGTTGGGACAAGTGTTCGTAGAACAAAACTATCCCAAACGGCCTACCTCGAACAATCAACAAGGGAAAGCTCGAAATAACCAGCCTTGTAACTAAGGAAATAACCAACCGCAAAGAGGCGGTCAATAACCAAACCCTCCCAACAATGCCATGGCAAACCAACCAGCCCAAATCCCCCCCATGATAGAATTCACCAAGACGCAATGCCCCATTGCACACAAACCAACCGTGCACACTCTATGACGTTTACGGGAACTACACATTTGAGTTTCCCCTCATCGCTCGCACTAAGCAGGCCATTCAAAACGAGGCCCAGTAGGCTGCCAATCAAGCCCAACCCAACCTGGCACCACAAGGACATCCCCGCATGGTGCTTCAAAACCCACTACCAGTCCAAGGATTGGTGCTGTGTGAATCCATTAAGATGGGTGTCTATTTTGGCGGGTCTTATGAGAAAATAAATATGTTTTTTTCATGTTTTTTAACTTTGGGTGAACAAAAGTGATATTTTTGTTTAGAATTTCACTTTTAAGTAAAAATAAAACTTTCATAGAATTATGTTAGCTTTCTATTCATTATTTTTTCAATTTTTTTTATTGAGCTTTGATATGTCTTTTTGGCAAATGTTTGATAGTGTGTCCTTATAAAATGAAAGGACTAAAAAATAGTCATGTTTTTTTGCGCCCCTAAAATCATTGTTAATCATGTGTTTTGCAAAAAAAAAAATATGCTACGACAATATAAACACAATATACTAGAGGATGACTATAAGTTTGTAACCAACATATCTATATACTAATTATAATATTTCTTTGAATTCGATCAATGGGGAAACCTTCTCAGTTTTCAACATGTTTTTGGTTGTGCTACTTTTCTCTCAATTGACTATAAAACTTTAAAATCTACGAACACCCTTTTGAAGTAGACACTCCAATTAACGACACCATATTTGTTTCAATTTTTTTGGTGGTGTATTTCTGAAGCTATATATTTTTCATTTCACTACATTTTGAAAGAGATGAAATGAAACTCGACACATGTTAAGAAACAAAAAAATTTAAAATATCGGATATCACCTATACACAACAAAATCTATACCTATGGAAAGTAGATTCAATGACGAAACTAATGGTATCAAGTTTGACAGTCGATTTGTAGTGCAAGACATCCATTTTACCTTCTGAAAATGGAGAAACCTGAAAACTGTGCAGGTTTCAGGCCTCAAAGGTTATTCGGCTAAATAATTATTCAGCAGAACAATTATTCGGCCAAATAATTGTTCAGTCGACTAATAATTTTCCATTACGGAATTTTTATTTACAACAAAGGTTGTTCGGCCGAAAAACCAAACGCAAAAAAAAAAATCGATGTCTTCGTCAATTTGAACGGTTGACCGTTAAACATTATTTGGCTGAATAAAGGATCGATTATTCAGCTGAATAACTATAGTTATTCAGCCAAATAAAAATGTTATTTGACCGAATAAATATAGTTATTGGGACAAATAACTACATTCTCATGTGTTATTTATTCGGTAGAGAGTTGTCATGAGGTTTCAGTGCAGTATGTCTAAGCTTCA
Source organism: Pseudotsuga menziesii (assembly GCA_001517045.1). NCBI lineage: Eukaryota > Viridiplantae > Streptophyta > Pinopsida > Pinales > Pinaceae > Pseudotsuga > Pseudotsuga menziesii. Next base: position 236,004 of record LPNX010926896.1, read on the forward strand.
CTAATAGAAGTAAAATGGTGCTAGTGATCGGCACATGGACCTGAGAAGTGTTGTAGGATGACAAGCCCTTTTTGATGAAATGAATGCAGAGTATAGCTTGTTTGAATAAGTTGCAATATTGGCAACTCTCAGTATGTAGGATTCACTTGTTGGAGGGAGCCTCCAACTTTATGCCATGGAAGTTAAGATTGTAGAATCTCCTGAAAATGCCATTGAAGATTGTTGTCATTATTGGTGGAGGCTTGGTTCAGATGATTCACCCACTATAGGAGAGAGACGATGTATGTGATTTTTATTGCTGGATATTCTCATTGTAACCTTGAACTATAAATTTAATGGGACGTTTTGTTGCTTGTGGTATTATTCTCAGGTGATCGTGGCCATCATTGTTGTGCACCATGGTCCAATGGTTTTGGTGTCCATGAACCTTTGGTGTTGTGTAAATTTTTTTTAATTGCTATTACACTACACCCGTGTTGTGGGTGACCCCAACCCATTCTATGGTGGAGAGTCAAGGTCTATAGATTGTTGGCCTTTACATTGTGTAAAGGAATGAACTTCTTACACAAGTCTTATTTTCTCGTTCCAAAGTATTGGTAGATAGAGCTACTATATAAGACCACAAGAAGAAATATTTTGTGGGATTCCTATTCGATAGAGACATTATGAAGGAGTTTCCACAACCATGGCTATATGGATCTAGCATTATCGTGAATAAACTTGTTTGTTATATGTGTTAATAGATGTCACCAATGAAATAGGATGCAATGGAGTTTAGAGTAGTTGTTGGTGAATATCTATTGTGTACAACAATATGGGAAGTCATAGATTTGTAAAACATGATTCCCCTAATTATTTGAAGAGCTAAGGTTATTGTTTGACTATTGTTAAGCACTGTGATCTAGAATAGAATATCCCATCTATCAACGAAATGGTGGGGCATGTGCTAGTGATAATGTAGTGTTGTTGCATGTGATTGAAGGCTTGAGAATACTGCATCATGCGTGCAGAGAATAAAGGTGGTATGATTGAAGGTATTTTTTTATCTGATGATTAAATTGTAGAATTGATGCAACTAAACACATTTTCTTTTTAATAGCGTGGAAGGAATTATTTTTTGTGTTCACAATGAAAAAAAAATTGGTGGATTCATACATGAATGAATCAAATAAGCTCAATGGGTCCAATTACCTGAATGGGAAATTTAAGATCTAGACATTGTTAGAAGCAACAATGACCTGCAACATTGCTTCTGGAAAAGAAGACAAACCAGAAGCCCCTGCCAACTTAGTTCAGGACTGGATGGTGAAAATGCAAAGTTGGGTAACACTTTCATGAGAATCGAAACTTCTCTTTCATGATAACAAATAACTACATTCTCATGTGTTAATAACACTTTCTACAATCTTAACTTCCATGGCATAAAGTTGGAGGCTCCCTCCAACAAGTGAATCCTACATACTGAGAGTTTCCAATATTGCAACTTATTCAAACAAGCTATACTCTGCATTCATTTCATCAAAAAGGGCTTGTCATCCTACAACACTTCTCAGGTCCATGTGCCGATCACTAGCACCATTTTACTTCTATTAGTGAAGCTTAGACATACTGCACTGAAACCTCATGACAACTCTCTACCCCTGGAAAGTTTTCTCTCTAAAATATGGCTTTGATACCTTGTTGATTTTCTTAGACCATGGTAAGCATAATTTGCATGGTAAGAATCTTTAACCTACGATATAGTTGAACGTCAAAAATGCTGCTCTAATAATGCTAAAACGTGCCAAAACATACTATAGACTATATAACTAACATTTTCAGGTCTGTCCTAAATCACATCAATTTTATTAAGAAGGAAAACAAAAGTACAACATACTTGATACTTCACTGTTAAAATCAAAACAAAATCTGAGTGCATTGACTGCAAAACCTGTTACTGCTTTTACATTAGTTCTAAACAAAAATATGCTACAGGAAAATACAGAAAACTTTCATGTGTACCTGTACAGTTCATACAATGATTAATACAACAAGCAAATTTAATTTCACAGTATGTACAACCTGGTTGATGTGCATACAACTTATTTTGACAAATTGAAGATACAGTACAGTCTACAAGCTTGATTTCCTTGCCTAATGCCATCATATAGCAAATATAGGTTCTTTAGTTGCACTTGCTACATTAAATATTTTTTTAGTGGATCAAATATATATATCAGTGTCTTGATTATAATGGAAAAATTTTATCATGCATGTTTGTGTTATTAGAATAAAATGCCAGGTTGTTAGTGTACTTGACAGACCGAGTAGTAGATTTATGCATTTCTTGCATGCGCATGGAAAAACAATATATGGGCAGTGATCAAATTTGAAGGGTGAGTGTTAATTTCAATTGGAAGTGCATTTATTCTTGGAGATGAAGGGAAATATAAATAATTTTACTTCAATTCAAAAGTATAAATTAACAAAACCTTTTCACAAAAAAAAATGCAAAAAATAAAAATTTCTCTTCCAATGTTTTACAATTGTAAACAATTGAGCATTCTTTAATAACTACATGAAAAAATGATATATTTTCAATAAAATTGATTTTGAACAAATTAATTTGTCATATATGTGGCATTAATTTTACAGTTCAGTAACATACCAATTATTCTATTCCATTGTATTTTTTTGAGTTACAGCACACTTCATTATATAGAGAGAGGGCAAAAATCCAAGCTTGAGAGATGTAACAATGATGGTGATTGGGAACCTAAGAAAAAATAATACACAACTTAGAAAACATTAAGAAAAATCCTACATACCAAGCAAGTTAGTAAATCTAGCATAACCAACGTTCTAGAATCAAATTTTATTGTTCAACACTTGTCATGATAGCATACAAGTATTGGATGGAGGGGCAATGAAATCAAGCCTAAGTCAACTGAAGCCTTGAAACTCACTCCATGTCTAAGTCTCAACAATCTACATTTTAAATTGAACCAAAACACCAAAAGAAGTTTATTAATGGCTAGATTTGAGAAAGTTCTAGGTGTGAGTAATTAAGGTCTCGAGGCTCTAGAATTTGTTATGTTTTGTACTGGTCCATAATTTAGTGAATAGGCAGTCACACGTAGGAAATTTAAGTAATTTAATGAAAACAATTAATGTGTATATCTCTACGTAGAAACATTATTCCATGCTGATGCATGCCACTACCTTCCTTACTGTCTTACCAATAGGCATGATAATGAAGAATATGCCCTAAAATTATGGACTTCACCTTCAAATAATGCCTTGCAATGACATTGGTAAGGAGTGATAAGAATATCACAACATTCCAACGTGTCAAATCTCTATTGAAAGTTTCAATTCAAGACTTATATAGTAAATTTAATATAAGACTTACTTATAGTTGTCTCTTACTCTTTTCATCTTGATATATTTGATATTTTATGGTTGTCTTTGCACCTTGACCCAATTGATACAAGGGCTGATGCACAATCATGGACTCCTTTAAGGACACTTTAGATGCCACATAATACTAGAATAAACAAAAAACTCTGATTTTAGGTGACAATTAGGGGTACTTCCCTAACTTATTTGAAGATGAAGTAAAAAAAGAAAAGATAGGTAATTGAATCAGATTTCATAATATATAGGGTTTATGCAGAGAAAGTGTGTGCAAATGATTATAAAATTAGTTTCCGTGAAAGTGGGTTTTCAAATTTTCAGCACATCTTAACATATATGTTTGTGCGGGTGCAGCAATATATGAGGTAAATGATGTCCATTTGAGATAAAATCTTGCAGACATATAAAGGACTTATGGGCCTAGCGCAACACTATTTATTTGGAAATTTTCATGAATTATTTTTTTTATTATTAATTATTGAAGTCAGAAAAGCTTGAATTTAAAACCTTATGTGCGGGTGCAACACTTTAGGGGCAAAAATTAATGAAATCCTTGATTTCTTAATATAAGATCACAGAGCTTGATCTTGTCTAGTGCACCATATAGTTTTTATGGGAAATGGTGATGGAAATCGAAAGTTATATAAGAAACAATCGATGTATGTATTCTCGAAAACTAACGTGTGTCATTTAGAAAAATAATTATAAATAAATAAAACATAGTTTTGTAGGAAAAAATTATATACTCAGAATCGTCATTTCTTACTCTACAATATCGTACATTTTCATAAAAAAATATTGTGTATGTCATATCAAAATAGGGATCTAATCTGAGCATATTGATAGAGTTCTAAAATACTTGAGCAATAGCCCTGGTTGATTTGTCCTAGCCATTGGGTTCGGTATTCTGAAGCTGCTTCCAAACCCAATGCCAAACCTTAATCCCGCCAAATATTTAAATTTTCAAATAATGCATATGCGATATAGCCTATCCATATCGCATGTGCGATATAACGCATATGCGATATGGATAATCTATATCGCATATGCGATATAATGCATATGCGATACATAGAATTACATTCATCATCATCAACCTCATGTCAACTTCTAACCAATGTTCCATTAATAAAAAAATTATCAAGTGGAAGAAGACATGCATATTTTGGTAGACATTGAGTATATAAAGGGAGAGATTAGACTTCCAAATTTTGTATATCCTTCTAGTGAAGAGGATCTTATGGTGCAAGTTGTTTTAAAAAAAATATATGTCCTTCATACCAACCAGCATCATGGCTAGTGCACTCCTAATATTTATGATTAAGGGAACAAAGTGTATGATCTCCTAATGAATTTTTACAATGTCATATTTCTTACATCATCATCATCATAATCCTCATCCTCATCATCATCATGTTCATCATCCTCATGGTCATCATCATAATCATCATCATCATCATGGTCATCATCACCCTCATCCTCATCATCATCATCATGGTCATCATCATCACCATGGTCAGATCATCTTCATCGACAGCCTCATCCTCAACATCATCAACATCCTCATCATTATCATCATCAAAATCACCATCCTCGTCATCATCACGTTCATCACCCTCATCATCATCATCATCATCATCATCATCATCAGATGCATCATTGTCATCATCATCATGGTCATCATCTTCATCTACACCCTCATCCTCAACATCATCATCCTTTTCATCATCATCATTGTCATCATCATCATCATGGTCATTATGGTCATCATCATCATCATGGTCATCGTCATCATGGTCATCATCATCATCATGGTCATCATGGTCATCATCATCATCATGGTCATCGTCATCATGGTCATCATCATCCTCATGGTCATCATCATCATGGTCATCATCATCATCATCATCATCATCGTCATCATCGTCATCATCATCATCATGGTCATCATCATCATCATCATCATCATCGTCATCATCGTCATCATCATCATCATGGTCATCATCATCATCATCATCATCATCGTCATCATCATCTTCATCGACACCCTCATCCTCAACATCATCATCATTGTCATCATCATCATCATGGTCATCATGGTCATCATCATCATCATGGTCATCGTCATCATGGCCATCATCATCATCATGGTAATCATGTTCATCATCATCATCATGGTCATCGTCATCATGGTCATCATCATCCTCATGGTCATCATCATCATGGTCATCATCATCATCATCATGGTCATCATCATGGT